>APFE030956439.1:164498-178040 GCA_000404065.3 Pinus taeda | reverse complement strand
ATCAGTATTAGCAAATCAGATACTTTTTCATTTTCATACTCAGATTCATATACGCTACTTCAGTTAAGGATATCTGCTTATATACGCGATTGTGTTAAAAGAAACTAGCATACATCCAGTAACCTTTATGATTTAGTTAGTCCATCTTCAGTGAATGCATCAGAATATTATTAACCATATGAACAGTAAACAGAACAGATCATCACACATGAACACCATGATATAAGGTGGAAACTGAATGTGGGTGAAAACCACCTGCTGCAATTTGTTTCTATCTTCCTTTAATAAGAAACTTCTTTTACAATGTACTGGTGCAGTCCTTTACTAGTACGTAGGCTTCTACCTACAGAAGGCTATAACCTTCTTAGCTCTTGTACTAGCCGTTCCATTTACTAGTACGTAGGCGCTGGCCTATTGAAGGCTCCAACCTTTACTCATTTTCCAGCTGCTCCTGGAAGGGAGATACAACCCCCTGGCTCTTGTACTGGCCAAAATGTTTACCAGCACGTAGGTGTTAGCCTACGATCATCCAAGGACCATGTTTCATAAATTTTTAGACTGGATCCATAAAGCACAACATCATAATCTGAATCACCACTCCCTGAATCACCCAATACTGAAACACTGTCAACAACACAGTGACCAGAACACAGAACAGACTACATAACTCTGCAACAACAACCAGATCCAATAGCAACTTCAAATATCATACTTCATATTGTATACGCTACTTGGACGAACCCAACTTGCGTGTATACGCGCTTTTACCAAAGACAACCCGCGTACAGATCTGCAAATTCTAACTCATAACTTTGCAGCTATTTCAGACATCATCACATACCCAGATCATAACATTTATACAATAAACATGCGTTAATAGATCTAGTCTATCCATAATCAAACCATATAAAGATAATCATTCCAAGCCTTGAGATCCCGTTCCATCGTTCATCATCCTCCACATGAGTGCAACCTTGGTTTAGATCAAGCAAGGCATCACCAACCCATAACCAACATCTCGATCTTACACTTCATTAGATATTCATCACCTGCTCACCCTCTTGCTCTTCCTCTTGGCCTAATGATCTTCTCCTTATATAGGTTTAGGCTTCTCTCAATACCATGGTCCAAAACCATGTCGAACCAATACCTTGGACCCAATACCTAGGGTTGTTACTTCGGACCAAATATCATGGACCAATACCATGGACCAAAACCATGGTTTCCAACATGTATGCACCTTTCCTTCTGTGAACCTGCGTGTGTAGGTATACGTGCCTTTTGCTCCGATTACCCATGTGTATACACGCATTAATCATGTCTAACCCACGTATACCTTTCTTTTGACCTACTGCACTAGATCTTCCATCTGATTAAGTTGCCATCACCTGTATCATACCTCTGAGTGAGTTGCCATCAAAGACAACACCTGTATCATAATGCCAACAAATGTTCCATGCAATTTATCTAGCACTACAACGTTGAGAACTATCATTTCTTCAATAGATGATAACTTGGGATTGAATCTTTTAGGGTGTCAGCTCAACATTTTTTGAACTACATTTGAATCCTATCATTTTTCATCAAGTCCTCTTATTGTATTGACCATTTCATCCACTCGAAGGAAGAATTTTTCTATTTCCTCATCCTCATGCATCTTTAGGGACTCAAACTACATTCTGAATCCTTGAATTTTATCCCTTTTTCTTTTAATGTTGGCTTCATAAAACTACTCATTTTGTCCCATATTGCCTTGTTAGTGGTGAAATACACAACTTTAACCAATTCAGATTTAAGCAGTCTAGAAATAAGTGAAATCATTTCCTTAACATTATAGGTGAAATCAAGCTTATGATCTCTGGTAATTATAATTGGTGGATTTTCATAGCCATCTTGCACTATGTCCCAGACATCTACACCAAGAGAATGTAAGTATGTCTTCATTCTTACCTTTTAGAATGTATAGCTTGTTCCAATGAACATTGGAGCTTTATTGGTGTGTCTTCCATCATAGTTAGACATTTTCCCTTATGTTCACTCTAGTTATTAGATTGATCCCGAAGGAATTTGGATTTAATACCAATTGTTAGAAAGTAGGAAAATACTGAGAGTCGGGGTGTATCAATATTTTAAATTTTCAATATTCCTTGCTCAAAGTAAAAATACTTAGAAACACACCAAATCTATAAATATGGACACAAGATATTAACATGGAAACATAACTGAAAAACCACAAATTAATTTTTATTATGATGTACAATAAAGTTCGAACTTCAAATTACATAATTTTTGTGTCATCTACAACCTACAATAGGCCTCAACCTTCATTCTCTTTGCAAGCACCAATTTGCTAATTTTTGAACCACCAACTCACTATTTATCAGCACCAACTAAAAGGACGCTCCAACTCCCTATTGTGCAAGCACATACCCACACAACCCTTCAGATCCTTCTTTCATATAAGTTTAAAACTCAAATAAAAAAGGGATCTATGTCATAAAGACACATAAATTCTCTTTTATGCTCATTCAAGCACCCATTCATTTCCCTGTCAAGATGCACACCTCTTAGATACCTCATACATCACTTTCTTCATATACATTCTCTTTAATACTGGTGATGTTTATATATGTTTTAGGGAAACTTATATATTCAATTGATTTTCTATTTTTTAGTTTGACAATCAGTTTGACTTCAATTCCATTCTTGATTTAATTGTTTTTCATGTTGTTGTTTAGTTTCATTAATCTTCATGTTCTATTTTTGTTCAATCAACTAATACTTATTTTAGCAAATTTATTCTTATTCTATATTTGCACAATTATTTTTTAATGCTTACTCATGGTTATGATTTGACGTCTATCAACCTATTTTAATTTTCGTGTTGGAATGAAAAATTTATTTGAGCACCAAATTTCGCTCAACGCATAAAACAAAATGTAATCTCTATATCCCTCATAAAAAAAACTCTTATTTTCATGTGTCTAAGAGCCAAAATATGAGTATAAGCACTTAAATCTCTTATACATGTAATCCGATATATGTGACTTTTGTTATAGCATAGTTTAATTTGACACCTACACCATCAAATAATACACACTTCCAAGCTTCTCTATTTCCCAGAACATTGGCAATCAAAACCTTTACTTGTGCACCTAAATCCAATATTTGGGTCATTTTCCATTCCACTTGTAGTTGAAACCTTTAGATCCCTGGATGGGCCCAGATGCCTAGATGAGTTGGATACTAGAACCATGAATGTTGGACAAAACTAAACTCATGTAGAATGCCTAACGAATCAAATTACCAAATATCCTGGATTTTTTGGATGTCCAGATACTTCTAGATTCCAATCGCTTAAAGAGCTCACTGACCAATCCCCACATATTTACCAAAAAAATAATCAACATAGAAAATCATTTACAAATGACCCCTAAGCATGAATATTAATGATATTCTATGTCACCAACTAACATCGATCATCATGCCAAACATTGTCTATAAACTTCATGCATGCAAAAAGACTGATGTAGATCTAAGTCATTGGATGTAGTGACTTTAAGCTATTGGATACATTCGACTATGGTCTATACATTAAAATCCACACATGTTCTCATCCAATGTTGATCAGGGTTAGTGGATCTCTTTTATTGTGATAAGTCATGGTTGTTTAAACTTCATCCAGTGCTTGTGCCATGTGACCTCTATTTCCACATCATTCCACATGTACCAATCACCGCGTGCCTCATGGGCCTCCAAATTAAACACAAATTAAGGCCCATATGACCATCCTTCAGCACATTAAACCTCTCTTTTTGCATTAGATAATGTATTTTTAACTTTAATATGTTCATTAGGAAGCTTTATGGATAATTTCATATGTGTGCCTAATATTATTTATTTTTGTGGAACATTGTGAGAATATTGGGTAGATTATGAAGATTTGGAGGAGGAGATAATTTAGGTATTTATCCCTACTACTGGAGGACCAATATTAAATAATAAATCAAGAAGATATTTTGAAATTATTTCACGAATTCTAGAGCTCCAATGATTGAGAAAATCTAGGAATGTGTTCCCTGTCATTTAGTGCAGATTCATAGTATTGGGAACCAAATCCACCATTTGAGGGATTTTGGTGGGGAAAGATTCCTCCTTTCATGGGAATGCTTCCTAATAATTTTTTATAAGTACCAAGTCAAATTTTCCTCTAGGGGTTGATTTTTCTTAGTCTTCTTGTGGAGAGAACTCGTACTTTTGCAGCTCCACCTTCATTTCTTGTAGGGATGTAATTGTATTGATGGAAATAATGAATACTGGTGCCATGTTCAGCTTCTAAATCTTGGTCTCCTCCATAGGACTCTAATTTTCCTTGGAGTTTGACATCCCAGGAACCTCAGAGCCCTTTTGTATCATTTACTTTTCTCCCTTTCACTTCTTATTCACATGCATCTCTTGTTCTTGTTTTTTACTATTTTTGCATTTAGTGTTGATGATTTCTTGCTATAGGATCATGTTAAATGGTTAAAGTAATTTATTTTGCATGATCATAAGCATAATTTCATCCTTAGAACATATTTGGAAGGTCATATTAATCATTCAGCTACTTGGATTAGTTTTCTTATTCCGAAATCTAGATTTCTAGAATTCCCTTATGGAAAATAACAATAAATTTCTTCTATTTTTTAGGACATGTTAAAGAGATATAGTTGAGTTGATTCCACTTGAATTATATCACAAAACATTATGATTAATAACAAAATTTACCCCATTTCATTTTCACTTGATTAGGTTATGCATTTGATAGATTTACTAGCTCACTAGTTCTTGAACTTCTAGATTTTAGACTAGTAATGTTCTGTAATTTTTTTAGAATGGGTTAACATAGGTATTTTTGAGTGATTCCACTCGGAATGGAGACCTAAGACATCCTAGTTAATAAATAAAAAATTTCGATCCAAATTGTATTTGATTTTCTTGGTAATTCGGTGAATTATAACTTCCTCTAGTTCCTGTAGTAGCTACAGGATCTCTTGTAGCAACCTCCCAACATGTATATACTTGCCTAGATTCGCTCAAGAAGTTTGGTTTTGGTACCTTAAGGTTGAATGATGACCCCTAGGCTCTAAATAAATGGTTGAGGAAGAAGAAAAACCAATTAGGACATGCCTTTTTACAATGTAGATGAGGCCTATTTATTTGAATTCATGCTCTTATGATTTCAATTACAATTTTTTGTTCTTACATAGGATTAATTTCTTTTCCATTTCAAGCATTTCCGTTTCCGCAATTAGTTTAGGATTTGATTTTATTACAATCGCTCCATTACATCATGACAGTGAAGCAAGGACGCATTGTATGCTGCACATATAGTGCTAGTACCTATTAAGTTTGTACGAACTTTGGGTTGATAATTAAAGTTAGTAGTCTTTGGACTTGCAACATTCTTGTTGTAATACTGAGGCTCATCACTTTTTGGTGTTGCTACTGGGGAGGTTTCAAAGTATGCATTATTTTCTTCCCTAGTTGATTAATTTCTTTTTACTTTCTACAAAAACAAAAAAATGTCATTAGGCATCTTCCATTTCAAGAACATAAAATTGCATTGCATTAGCATTCTTCTTCAAAAACAAAATCTCAAACACCAACCCCTCCAATTTGATCACATGGTGTAGTAAGAGCCACATCACCATTCATTTTTGTAGGTAGGAGAATAAGAGCTAATAGAGAAGGTAGAAGAAATGGGTGTAGATGATCACAATGAAGAAGATCTTCTTGGATTTCCCATTCAAGATACATATTAGTGTGCACATGAAGAACATCCCTCTATCTTTTCTTCCAAACTTTCATGGTCTAAGGTCAAAGGATCTAGACACCTTTCTCTTTGAATTTGAAATCCTTTGTAGATATTATGGGTACTTATTAAACACTCAAAAACTGAGATTGTTTCCAACAACATTGAAGGATAGATCTCTTAAATGGTTCATGAGTTTGGGGACTAATTCAATAAGGTCATGGAATGATATGAAAAATGTATTTCTAGGAAAATATAAAGATCACAAGCTTAAAGAATAAATATTTAGAGTGAAAAAAAAAGAAGATGACAGCCTTGAGGATCTAATAGTGAGGTTCGTGTATACCGTTAAGAAGGAAAAACTACATCATTTAGGATCTGACACGCTAAAAACCCTCTCACTTAGAACAATTAGAGATGACCGGATTGATAACCTTGATCTCATTAGTATAGGTGATGTATACCAATTATCATTTGAAGAAATTTGTGAAACATGCAAGCACATATCAAGAGGAAGGGAAAGATTAAGTAAATCAGCATCAAGATCAGTAAGTCAAGCTAAACTTCGAAATTTCTTTCATGACTTTAAAGCAAAAATTCTTAGCAATCTAACCAAATAGGTAGAAATGTTAATAATGCAAGATGAGGTAAAAGAAGATGATGATATTTGTGTTGTCTATGTAGAATCACATGCTCTTAAATATTGCCCCTCATTACCAAGGTTGAAGGAAGTTTACCAAGAGGACAATGGAGCAAGTCAATTGTCAATGAAACTATGCTATGTAGCTCCAAAAGGACCATGACATCCTATTCAACCTAATATAATGCAAGAGACTAATTCACAATTTCAAGCTTATGCACATCCATATGAAAGTAATTGGAACACACACTTTCCTTGGCAACCTTTGCCATCTCAACCCCAAAATCAATCTTCGCAGCAAGGCTGACAAGGAACTTATGGGAGCCATCCACAATATCCTAAATATTTCCCTCAATATCCTCCATACCCAACTCCATGTTAACCCTACAATTCACCTCCACCACAACCACAACCCCAACCACATGCATCTCAAATATCCACTCCTAATCAACTACATATACCACCATTTCCGAACCCACACAATGAAGTAGCTCAACCCACTGCAATGTTGAGGTAAAATAATTCCAAACGTCTCCTATTTATCTAAAAGGTGTTCATATTAGCTTAGGAAGAGTATGACAAAAAATATATTCTCTCGATACCATTGAAGGAAAACATGTAGAAAAAGAAGATTCAAATGATAAGACAAAAGAATCATGGGCTGTACTTGATGAACAATAGACATCAGAATCAGAGATTGGAAAAGTGCCCTCATGTTTACCATTAGATCCTATATGTGTTCAAGATAATAATCAGAAAAAAGAAATCTAAATTTCATGGAAGAAGAAGACATCCAAGATGATCCAAATCAGCAAGTGGACTAGGGGCATCAAAACTATATTGAAATATGGTTCCAGACAGTCACTAAGTTGCAACAATACTCTCTTCTTCAACAATGCTTGATATCATCAAAGTCAAAGAATTTGGTCTCTTACATTCAGATACATGTCAAAGAATATGTTTGGAGCCTACACATGATTTTATCTGTCATCAAGTTATGAAAGTGGCTCCATTGGAAGTATTCCTCCATCCACTTCATATCCATTATCTATCCATTACTCATCCATCCCATTTCATCAGAAAAAAATTAACATTTTCAAGAACAAACCTTACACATTGTCTCACCCTAAACATTTCTCGAAAAAACACACAGAGTACATCCTCTTAATTTTCATAAACATACACTACTCCCTCTGAGGCCTAGCATCATCCTCCAAACCCTCTACATCATTTCTCATCACTCCCATACAGTTAGTAGACCCTAAAAGAGAAGGAATGACTACTACAGGAAGGCAAAATGCTACTACAAGAAGGAAGAAAGGAAACAATTGTGCTAAAAACCAAAATGGTAGTGGCTAAGAGAGACCTAATCAAAATAGAGAACTCCAAATTCCATTAGGAAATCATCTAGGCCATAAAAGAGAAGAAGAAGGCAACAAAAAGAAAGAAGCAATTCACAATCAAAATAGAACTCAAGCTGTAGTGATGAAAAGAGGATTCCCAAGGAGTCTCTCAACTCTTTCAAGGATTTCAATTACAATTTCTTTTTCTTACTATGATTAATTTCTTTTCCATTTCGAGCATTTCCATTTCTGCAGTTAGTTTAAGATATGATTTTATTACATTCATTACATTACTTCATGAAAACGAATGAAGGATGCATTATATGATGCACATATAGTTCTGATGTCTCTTAAGTTTTTATGAACCCTGTGTTGATAACTAAAGTTGGTAGCCTTGGGAGTTGCAACATTCTTGTTGCAATATTGAGGCTCATCACTTTTTTGCATCGTTGTTAGGGAGATGTCAAATTATGCATTGTTTTCTTCCCTAGTTGATTCATTTCTTTTTACTTTCTACAAAAACAAAAAAATTGCATTAGGCATCTTTCATTTCAAGAATAGGAAAAATTGCATTGCATTACCATTCTTGTTCAAAAAAAATATCGAACACCTAACACCCTGCATTTGATCACGTCATGTAGTAGCTCAACCCACTTACAATGTTGAGGTAAAAAAATTCCAAACATCTCCTCTTGATCAAAAAGGTATTCATCTTAGCTTAGGAAGAGTATCACAAAAAAGAGATTCTCTTGATATCATTGAAGGACAACATGAAGAAAAAGAAGATTCAAATGAGAAGACCAAAGAAACATGGGCTACACTTGATGAAGACCAGATATCAGAATCAGAGATTGGGAAATATCCTGTATGCGTTCAAGAGAATAATCAACAAAAAGAAGAAGGTATGAATTTCATGGAAGAAGAAGACATCAAAGATTATCCGAATCAGCAAGTGGATCAGGGGCATTACAACTCAATTGAAATATGGTTCCAGGCAATCACTAAGTTGCAACAATACTCTCTTCTTCAACTGTGTTTGATATCATCAAATTCAAAGCATTTCCTCTCTTACATTCAGGTACATGTCTAAGAATATTTTTCGAACCTACACATGGTTTTATTTGTCATCTATTTATGCAAGTGGCTCCACTGGAAGTATTCCTACACTTGAAAATGATTTTGTTTTTTTCAAGTAGAGTAGGATAGGAAAATAAATAAAAAATGAAAAATAAGAGAAAAAAATAAAATATCAAGTGAAAACCTCCTTTGAGGAACCTGAGATTGGCTTATTGATCGAAGACCTCCATGAGGCAGTCAATGGGTTGGAAAAAAATATAAAAAAGAGAAAAAGAAAAGGTCCTAGGTGAAAACCTCCTTTGAGGCATCTAGGCAGACCTACTAGTTGAAAATCTCATTGAGGAGGCTAGTAGGCCTAGAAGGAAAAACATGATAAAAAAATCTTTGCTTAATGTATCTCTTTGTCATGAATGCAGGTGTTCGCTAACCTCTGCAAGCAACAAAAACAAGTTAGCCACCAAAAGAAAAGTTGATCAAAAGCCTAGTCAAAGGAAGTCAAACTTGGACTTTCTCCCCATTTTCTCAAATGTTCTAGAAGGACCAAGTCCACGCAAATCCATCAAACTCATCTATTTCCACCATCCACTCATCATTCCCAAGCTTTTACCACTCAGTTTCCTTGTTGTCCTAAAATGCTACAAGAAAATCTTGTAGTTACTATAGCAAACATAAATACATAGAGCAAAAAATTATTTTTGTCATATCTTGAAAACCATGCATCCATTTTCCAATTTCTTTCAAGGGGAGATGCATATGGATGATAGTAACATGCCCAAACAATTTCAACAAATTATGGTCCACACTTTTCGAGAAATTGACCTCCATCACCTACATCCATTTCTTCATTTTCTCGATATTCGTGCATCCATTTGCAAATATGTTTCATTGGACGATGCAGATGGATGATGGTAACACACCCAATTAATTTTAGAAAATTCTAGTGCACACTTTTTGAGACTTCGACCTCCATCACCTACAACCATTTTTATTTTTTCTCGAGATTCGTGCATCCATTGGCCAACATTTTTTATGAGGAGGTGCATACGATGGATGGAAACATGCTCGGAAACTTTTTGGTCAATCCATCCTAGCAGTTGGGATATGTGGAAAAAGAAAAATGTGCTACCGGAGGTTGTCCTGAATTACTACAGGAAGATCTTGTAGTACTACAGGATGGGGGAGAAGAAGATACAAGTGGAAATATGATTGGAGGAAGGGGTAAAAAGGTCATGTATTATTTACGGAAGGATGATATAGGTCCCCCAACACCACTTTCATCACTCATCCACTCCATCTAACCAAAATCCATCTTCAAATTCCACTCTTCCTTACATGAAAAAAGTAAAAAAAAACTTTGTCATCAACGTTTCCACCACCTACACCACCTCTTGATGATTTTAACACTATCCTTATACCTCCTATGACTTTAAATAAATCCCACATGCATCAATAAGGTCTCTAAGAGGAATTAAATGACTTCTATAGGAAGAAGATTCCTCCTATAAGTAGTATGTACAGTTACAACAGAACTCAGCATCAATTCTTTTTTCACTCGCACAACATAAGATCTAGCCACCTTGAGCAGCATGAAGCCATTTATGAAGATTGAAAAGGGGGAAAACCTCATTAGGAAGCATTCCATCCACTCCACCATCAAAATATTGAACACTACAAAGAAAATTGCAAACAACAACCTTATGAGTCAAAGAATCAGCAAGCTATGAACACCTGTGTAGAAACAAGCAAAGAAAATTAGCACCTCCAAGGAATCACGGATCGATCATCAACTTAGTAGCAACATGCATGCCTCTCCAACAACCATCAGATAGGTACAGGTATCCAATATGCTTGACCTATTATCTTGAGCATATTATAGTAATAAATTTGTTGTCAATTCATGAGAGATGAGGTTTTATAAAGCTAAGGATTGGTCAGTAGTCTCAACCACCCTCAACTAGTTAATTGTAACTAACTCCCTCACTCATGCAATGTGGAAAAGCCAAATTAGCAAGGGTGATGATTTTGAGGATTGGGGACAATAGTTAAAAGAGGAAAATTGTGCAAAGGCCAAGTTACCAAAGTACTGAAACACCTCCATCCACTTCATATCCGATATATATCCATCATTCATCCATCCCATTTCATAAGAAAAAAAATTAACATTTTTAAAGAACAAACCCTACACTCCGTCTCACTCTGAAAATTTCTTGAAAAACACACACAGAGCACATCCTCTCCATTTTCACAAACCTACACTATTCCCTCTGAGCCCTAACATTATCCTCCAAATTATCTACATCATTTCTCATCAATACAACATAGTTAGAAGACCCTGAAAGAGAAGACATGACTGCTACAGGAAGGCAAAATGCTATTACAAGTAGGAAGAAAGGAACAAATTGTGCTAAAAACCAAAGCAACAGTGCCTAAGAGAGACCTAATCAAAATAGAGAACTCCAAATCCCATTAGGTAGTAGTCTATGCCACAAAAGAGAAGAAGGAAATAAAAGGCAAGAAAGCATTCACCATCAATATAGAGCTCAAAATGCAGTGATGAAAAGAGGCTTTCCAAGGGTTCCCTAATCTCTTTCTAGCTTTTGTCCAAGGCTTAAAAGGTGTTATAGAAAGGGGATAAATTCATGGAAAAGCTGGTCCAAAATGGCATTGACGGGCATGGAGGCCAAGTTGAAGGCCTACCCTAGGCTCAGACTATCATTTTTTCTCAAAATAGGTTTGAATAGGTTTCTACAGGGTTTCCTACAGTTACTACTGGAATTATTACAAGATGTCCTAGTTTATTACAGGATCTCATCTAAGGGCATTTTGAGGGTTCCATAGGTGTCCAAATGGTGGATAAAGGTAGTAGGAGATTGGAAAAGGATATGTAAGACCTTTCCAAACTGAAAAATATTAAAGAACCGATCTTGCATAAGGGGAGAAAGGCAGGAATGTAGAAATCAAGGAGGTCATTAGGGCCATGAATGGGGCACAATTAGGTCACTAAGTTACTCAAATGATGAGCAACACTTTGAGAAGGGGGTATGATGGGCCTCCAAATTAGACATAAATTAAGGCCCATCAGGTCATTCTTTAGCACATTAAACCTCTCTTTTTGCATTAGATAATTTATTTTTAACTTTAATATGTTCATTAGGAAGGTTTATGGATAATTTCCTATTTGTGCCTAATATTATTTATTTTTGTGGAATATTGTGAGAATATTGGGTAGATTATGAAGATTTGGAGGAGGAGATATTTAGGGACTTGCTCCCTACTATAGGAGCATCAATATTAAATAATAAATCAATAAAATATTGTGAAATTATTGTACAAATTTTGGAGCTCCAATGATTGAGAAAATCTAGTACTGTGTTCCCTGTCATTTAAAGCAGATTCTATTATTGGGAACCAAGTCCACTATTTGAGGGATTTTGGTGGGGAAATATTCCTCCTTTCATGGGGAATGTTTCCTAATCATTTTGTATGATTACCAAGTCTAATTTGCCTCTAGGGGTTTATTTTTCTTAGTCCTCTTGTGGAGAGAACTCGCATTTGTGCAACTCCACTTTCATTTCTTGTAGGGATGTAATTGTATTGATTGAAATAATGAAGATTGGTGCCATGTTCAGCTTCTAAAACTTGGTATCCTCCTTAGGAATCTTATTTTCCTTGGGCTTGGCAATCCTAGGAGCCTCGGAGCCCTTTTGTATCGTTTACTTTTCTTCCTTTCACTTCTTATTCAAATGCATCTCTTCTTCTTGTTTTTTTCTATTTCTGCATTTAGTATTGATGATTTCTTGTTGTAGGATTGGGTTAAATGGTTTAAATAAGTTGTTTTGCAAGATAAAAATGATGATTTCATCCTTGGAACAGATTTGGAAGGTCATAGTAATCATTTAGCAACTTGGATTAGTTTTCTTATTCCCAAATCTAGATTTCTGCAAGTCCCTTGTGGCAAATAAATGTAAATTTCTACTATCTTTTAGAACATGCTAACGAGCTTCAATCGAGGTTATTCCACTTAAATTAGATCAAAAAAGATTTTTTTTAATAAAATTATTTACACCATTTCTTTTCACTTGATTAGGTTAGGCATTTGATAGATTTACTAGCTCACTAGTTCTTGAACTTCAAAATTTTAGACTAGTAATTTTCTGCTCTTTTTTTAGCATGGGTTGCAGAGGTATTTTGAGTGATTCCACTTGGAATGGAGACCTAATACATCCTAATCAATAACAAAATTTATCCCATCCAATTTGAATTTGATTTGCTTGGTCATTTGGTGAATTATATCTTCTTGTAGCAAATCTATATCCTGTAGTAGATAAATGATCTCCTGTAACAACCTTCCAACATGTATATAGTTGCCCAAATTCACTCAAGAAGCTTGGTTTTGGTCCCATAGGGTTGAATAATCACCCCTACACCCTAAATCAATGGTTGAGGAATAATTAAAACCAATTAGGACATGCCTTTTTACAATTTAAATGAGGCATATTTATTTGAATTCATTATCTTAGGATTTCAATTACAATTTGTTGTTCTTACCTAGGATTAATTTCTTTTCCATTTTGAGCATTTCCATTTCTGCAGTTAGTGTTATGAAACCAACTCAAGAAAAGATAGAAAAGATAGATCAACGCCTTAGAATTCAGCCTCTTCAAGGGGGCAACCTCCTTTACATTACA
>APFE030956439.1:146536-162062 GCA_000404065.3 Pinus taeda | reverse complement strand
CCTCCTCTCTATATGTAGGAGTCTAAGGGGTCATAACATAATCAGAGCCTACATAATAATTTAAGGGCACAATAATAACAATAGTGGGCTTCTATGGGGCACAATAGTAACAATATGGGCACTACATGGGTACATCAATATAATAAGGGGGTTGTACTAATAATAATAAGGGGTGGCACTAGTAGTATAGGGGCCTAACAGTTAGTTTAGGATCTGATTTTATTACATTCACTCCATTACATCATGACAGTGAATGAAGGATGCATTGTATGTTGCACGTATAGTGTCAATACCTCTTAAGTTTGTACGAACCCCTCTTTGATAATTAAAGTTCGCAACCTTGGGATTTACAACATTCTTGCTGCAATACTGAGGCTCATCAGTGTCATTTATCATCTACGTCACCTACCATGTGTCATTCTATGTCAACAACATGCCATGTGTCACCCATATTTGGCCTCCTTGGCTACCCAAAAATGCCAAAACACCCGTGAAATATCACATGTACATCTATGTTGCACCATCATCTGCTGACATGTCACCTATATGGAGGATGTCTCGAAGACTGTGTTTTTTAGTGATTTTCTTCATTATCGAAAAAGGTTTTGGGTGTGAAATTTCACATTATATGCCACTAGGAAAGTTTTTGTCTCGCAAAGTTTGTCTACCATAGTCATTGGTATGTCTAGTCCTTCATAAAAAACTCCATGATGGGACGTGAATGTTCACATATGTTAACTAGAAAATACATTTCCATTTCTCAGGATTTTCTTCCACACTTTTTCTAAATCTTGAACCCCCATGAACGTTTTTACTTTATCTCTGGTGGGACATGAATTTTCGCATTTGTTAACATAGTTTTCTTTGTCCCGTGGCTTCTTCAACCATGCCACCACACCCAATGTTTGGATTCAACCAAAATATTTCATGGTGCATCATGAATTAGTGCATGTATTTCTACGAAATTTTATGTCCGTGAACTTTGTTAATTGTAGAACCACATTTCTCCTGCAAAAGCCTCTTGGAAAAAAAATTCTTGGCACAACAGAAATTAACCATTAGTTGTTGGGAAGATTCCCATTCACAAAATCTATCAACTATAGGTCTGTGACATCACCAAGACCTTCAAACCTTCGTGGCATGCCATTAAATTTCAGGTTAGTTATTAGGAAAAATCCCATCTATGCCTTCTATTAGCCTATGCAGAACCATGTGCCATTAGAATCCTTCCAAACTTAAAACCATCATAACTTCCAATCCCTTGAATTTTTTTTTGAAGTTTCATATACTGTTTGAAAGATCTCTTAGAGGAATATCTAGTTGTACACATTGCATCTACATCATAACAATTTAAATTTATAAAAAATTCCTTCAAATAGAGGCTATAATTATGAACAAACTCTCAACAAACTCCCCCTAAACTTGCATACTTGATATCAATGACTAGAATTTGACATCAATGAAAAATTTTTTCTCAACACCTTGAAGTAACTAACAAAGTATACTTTTGTGTCAAATGGTAGCTCAAGAATGGAGAACCACTGTGGGCCTTTACAAAGAGGGTTGTGTAGTTTATTTGTGCATTATCTCCTATGGGGTTGTAGCAAAAAAGGTATGCATTGTTAAGACCAGGATTGGATTAGGAGAGATGGTCAAGTTTCTATTTTGGTCACAGTTCCATTCAAGAAGGATATATTTGACAATCCGCCCATTTGATGTTGATGAAAGCATGAACAACTAACTTAAGCCTAGGTCCAAATATGAATGAAGTCAAAATGATGGTCAAATTTATTGGTCATTCTAGGAACCACAATTAAGTTTAAAAGGTATCTCGACATTCGATGTTCAAATTGTACACAAAATATTTGAAGAGACACATATCCAAATTGCAATTCAATTCTATCCATTTAATGTTGTGGCATCGACACTCAGTCATATGGGGTGTAAGTGTTCAAACTTTGGAGCTAAAGATAATTTTAAAGAAATATAGTTAGATATTATATTCGGGTCTCTGATGCTCTGTTAAATTTAAGTGGACCCAAATCCATATTTGTTGGAGAATTATTAAATATGGTCATACCATGAGGTTTCGTGGGTATAAATGTAATCCCATGGGGCCAAGGAGCCATGAATATAAGTCTTATTTGGGTCCTTTAGATTGGATTTATAACTATAAAAATGAAAGAATAATCTAGGTTTTCTAGATTGTTTTCCGTGGATTGTTGGCCTTGCCATGATTTTTTGACTTGGTGTAGTATAAATACTTACAATGAGAGAAATTTGTGCATTTTTTATGGTCATTGGTATAGTTGTGGTCATGTGTAAGAGCGAGAAAGAAAAAAACAGTTCAACCAAGTTATGTGTCACAGATTGTGGAAATAAGTATAATAATGAAGTATATGGAACATGTGTGATTGAGGAAGAGTCTAAGGATGAAATCTAAATAGATAAGATGATATTGTAGGAATAATTTAAAGATATAGATAAATAACTGGCATGCAAAGGAGAGGAGCAACATGTAAGGATTTTGGATAGAGAAAAATTGAAATATAGAGAGAAAAAAGTGGCACACAAGGTAGAGTAGTGATGTATAAGGATTGTGGAGAAAGCATAACCAAAATATATAGAGAAAGGAGTGATATGTACAGGAGAACATATATTGAGGAAGATAAAATTGAATTCTAGATGTAGAAAATTGTATGAGAAAGATTAATTAGAAAGCCTATGGATTTTAGTTTGAAAATGCATAAAAAGGGATCTGATAGTAAGAGAAGATTGGTGCCCACTATTCAAAGGATGGTGTCTCATTCTAGTTGGTGCTAGTGAAATATTTCAATGAATTAGTTTATATTTTTGGTTAGTTCCATTAAAACATTTGAGGGGATTAGTGTGTCCTTCTAGATGGTGTTAGTAAAGAATTTTAGGGGATTAATTTCTCCTTCTGGTTGGTTCTAGTAAATCAATGTAAAAATAGGTTGGATCTTACAAGGTATATACTTTGAAGTATTTTAATTGGTTAATAATACTAAGACCGAGAGTGAATCAGTATTAGCAAATCAATAACTTTTTCATTTCCATAATTAGATTCATATATGCTACTTTAGTTAAGGGGACTTGCGTGTACACGCAACTGTATTTAAGGTAACTAGCGTATATCCAGTAAACTTATGATTTAGTTAATTCATCATATGTTGATCTTTAATTAGTGCATCAGTACTTCATTATCCATATAAACAGTAACCAGGTGCAGTAAAATCAAAACATATCTTCACACATAAGAAACACATGTGAACACCAAGATTTAAGGTGGAAACCCAATGCAGGACAAAAACCACCTGTTGTTGTCTTATTTTAAATATAAGAAAAACCTGTTTACAATCTTGTACTAGTGCAGACTCATACTAGTATGTAGGCACCCACCTGCAAAAGGCTACAACCTTCTCTCATTCTCCAGCTTCTACTGGAAGGGAGCTACAACCCCCTAGCTCTTGTACTAGCCGATTTGTTTACTAGTACATAGCGTTGGCCTAATGAAGGCTCCAACCTTCACTTGTTTTCTAGCTACTACTGGAAGGGAGCTACAACCCCCTGGTTCGTGTACTAACTGATATGTTTACCAGTACATAGGCACCGGCCTACAAAAGGCTACAACCTTCTATTTTCCTCCAGGGACCACGTTTCATAAATTTTCAGACTAGATACTTGTGGAGCACAACACCATAACCTGAAGGCCACGTTTCATCCAATTTTCTTACTGGACCCATCAACAACATTGAAGCTCAAAAATCAATCACTAGTGTAATACAACCATTTCATTAACCAATCATTAAATACTCAATCATCAATCTCTGAATCACCCAACAACTGAATCACTGAAGACCTGTCATCAAAACACAGTCACCAAAACACAAAGCAAAATCTAGAGCTCTGCAACAACCACTAGAACCATCTGCAAATTCAGATATCATATTTCATAATGTATATGCTACTCTGATGAGCCGAACTAGCATGTATATGCGCTTTTACCAAAGCAAACCCATGTACAGATCTACAAATACTAACTCAACAACTTCGCAGCTATTTCAGAATTCATTCATACCTAGATCATAACATTTTCAAAATAAAAAATACGTTTAGTATTCAGATCTAGTATATCCATGATCAAACCACATAATGATAATCTATTCCAAGCCTTAAGATCTCGATCCATCATCCACATAGGTGCATCCTTAGATCAGATCATGCAAAGCATCTACCCATAACCTGCATACTAGATCTCACACTTCATCAGATATTTAATAATTGCACTCTTGGCCTAATGATCTTCTCCTCCTTTTACAATTTTAGGCCTTTCTCAATACCATGGACCAAAACCACTTAGGATCAATACCTTGGACCAAATACCTAGGGTCAATACGTCGGACCAGATACCTTGGACCAATACCATGGATCCAAATACCATGGACCAAATACCTTGGACCAAAACTTAGTTTTCCCAGATATACACGTTTTTCCTTCTTTGAAAGTGCATGTGTACATTATACGCTCCTTTTGGTCTGTTAACCCGCATGTATACACTCCCTGTGTATACCTCCCTTTATTCATTCTTTGTAGTCTGAACATGAATTCTTTGCTATTGACCTGCTGCACTATGATATGTCATCTGAGTGAGTTGCCATCAAGGACAACACCTGTATCATAATGCCAACAATCTCTCCCTTTGGACTTGATGTCAACAACAACACCAAGTCACTCTCCCCCTTTGACATCAAGGGCAAAGGGTGGACCAAGATATTCTCTCCCTTTGACATACATTATGATGTTCATGCTCCTCTTGAGTACATGCTGAAATCTTTCATTGAGCTCCCCCTTTGTACATGCTAAGATGTACCAATCCATCCATGCTCCCCCTGAGTACATGCTGAATTCTATGATCAAACTCCCCCTTTGTACATGCTAGGATGTACCAAACCATCCTTGATCCCCCTGAGCACATGCAGAGTCTGCAAAAATATTTTTCAAAATAATAATATGACTCTACAACTCAACTAAGTGAGTATGAACTTCCTATCACCAATGACTCATACATACATCAATCTCCCAACCAAGTGGGGATGCATCGTTTTTTACTCATCCACCCAACCAAGTGGGGATATACAAAATGTTTATACATGATTAAAATAGAAATTATTACATCATCCTTTCCATGAAAAGTGGGGTTAAAAATTAGGTCTTTTCATGACCTTTACATCAAATGATATACATGACATTTATAACAAAAACCAGCAATCTAAACAAGACCATGATAGTCATCAACAACTATCATACACCATATATGTTCTGCACCATAAGCATCTGTCAACAGCATCCAGATGAACAACTTGTATATGTTCATGTCAGTGTAAATATCATCAATCTGTGAAAAAGTATGTCTGCATATAGATATCAACTCATCCTCTTGATCTCATCAAGATCAACTCACTTCATTTCCTTACATGAATCAACTCATCATCTACCATATCTCCAAGTAGTAACAAAATCATTCACATCATATCATATGTATGTGAAAACACCATAGTCATCATCATTAAGAACTGCATGATCTTTCCACAAGAACCCTCAATCTATCAATCATGTATCATCACTAGGGAACATTCCACATCTAATAAGCATTAACCATGATAATCAACATATGTGAGTATCAACTTATCATCATAAGGTAAGAACTCATTATCATTATAATCCATGTCTTCAAATATCTATGTCTTCAAATAACTATGTCTTCATGAGACCTGCAATAGCACCATTCTCTTGGCCAACCAACAACATTTGTCAATATGTAACTTACGTAATCATCCATGTATCCATCATAGAAATTTGTATCGAACCATGAGCTCATGGTAATTTGTCAAGATTTCTTCATCAATAACAACAATCCTCAACCATGTGAGAGCCAAGAACTATAGAAATCATAACTAATCCATATGAACTTTATGCATCTTTGAAGGCATGATGACAGAAACATAAAGGATATGAGTGGCTCATCATCAAATAATGAAGTTGTGTACTCAAGATTTGTACTTCTCTTTGTCCTTATGAAGATAATCATGTAAGCAACATATATGTACTCTATGCATCATCAAGGAGTCATCCACAATCGTCCATAAATTTGCTCTGAATACCAACTATGTGACCCCAAAAATCATATGAGATTTTATTATGGGCAAATCATAACCATAACACAGCAAGATGTATCATTTAGCCATATAAGCATCATTATCATTGATTAGGTATCAAAGACTTCTAAACATAATGCCAACAATTCTTTATTAGAAGCATAGCATGTTCTCCCCCTGAACCTGTTCCACCTGTTCAATGTCAGATCTATATATTAGTAAGAAGTATCAAGGCATCATCATTAATCAAATATACATTAAGTTATCAACAACTTGTGAGGATCAAGAACACTTCCTAAATAACATCCACAGACTGTAGTCATCTATCATCATGACAGAAAAGATAATTTATAATTGTCTGAATCATATCAAATCAGTTTTTCTGAGTCTGTCCCACTGCATTTTTCTCAAACCTACATATACGCGACTGTGCAGCATCGAACTTGCATATATATGTGACTTGTCTTCATGAAACTTGCGTATGATATTTACAATATTGAAGGTTCATACTTTTGGCTTCCCCTGAGTCTGTCATGTCTGTACACCATGCCGTGCCACATTTTTCTAACTGTACTTCCTTCTTCTTCCATATCTTCAAGTGTGATGACGTTTTCTCCTTTTGGTATGCTGCCCGAAATTTTCTCCTGCATTCTTTTGCTATATGTCCAAATTTGTTACATGCATAACATCTTACATGTTTCATGTTTCTTCTATAGCTTTCAATTGATTTGTGACCAAACATATTGCAAGAAAAACAATATCCCTTAAAGTACTTGGAAGTTGATGATCTCTCTGTGTGATGGTCTTGAAACATTCTACTTCCACATCTCACTGCGACATGTCCAAGATTATGACATATAAAACATTAAACATTATTCATTTGAGGAAATAACCAACTATTACTTCCATAGTTAGGAGTAAAAGATTTTCTTTGAAGAATTTCTTTCCTTGGTTGTTGATGGGATCGACCTCTCATCTCCTTGTTGAGCATTTCAGGTTTTACATTAGAGTTCCTTGCCTTAGCTTGTGAGTTAGATTCACCTTCAATAGATTCATGGAAACCAAGACCAGATTTGATGGCAGGAGACCTTTGACTACTAAGAATATCATCCAAAATCTTAGTAATATCTTGAAATAGTGAGATCTCATCCTTTTCTTCTAATTTACCTTTTAGTATATTTACCTCAACCTGATATTGTTCTTCCTTTTCAAGATACTACTTCTTTATGATTTCTTCAACTTTTCTTCCTTCTTCCACTTTTTGCCTTGATTCAAGAACTTCGTTTTCTTGTTCTTCAAGAGCTTGGAGTGCTTCTTCATTCTTCTTATTTGGTTTTTCAAGATCTTCTTTTAGAGAGAGGATCTTAGCTTCAAGACTTTCATGGTAACTAGATCTATCTTTGAGTTTCTTGATTGTTGTGCTCCTTTCATTTACTTCATTTCTTAATGATGTTACTTCATCTTACAACTTTTGACATTGATCTTCCTTTTCCTTGTTTCCTTCCTCTAGTTGAGCTTTTAGATTGGTAGCTTCTTCTTTGAAGGTACATTCCCTTTTGTCCAATAGATCTTGTTGATCTCTAATTTTGTCTATAAGCCTTTTAAATTCCACCTCTATTTGATATCTTTCTTTCTCACCCATAAGAGTAAATTCAGTTGTTTTGCTATCACTTTCATCATCTTCAAATGAATGGAGAAATGTATCACCAGACGATAAAAAATTCATACTTGATAGTTCTTTTGCTTGTTCATCTTCATTTTGAGGAGATTCTGAATCTGAAGAGTTGCTTCCACATAATCCCCAATCGATTCTCCCACTGTCATAGTTCCTTCGAGATGTCTTCTTCTTTTGAGGTGCTTTCTTCTTTAGCTTCCTTCCCATTGTTCTACGGATCTCCTTCAAGCGATCAAGTTTCTACCAAAGAACCTGCTCTGATACCAATTGTTGGAAATAATACTAGGGGGGGTGAATCAATATTAAAAAATCAATAAATTTTTCATTTCCATAATCAGATCCATATACGCTACTTCAGTTAAGGGAATTTGCGTGTAAACGTAACTGTATTTAAGGCAACTAGCATATATCCAACAAACTTATGATTCAGTTAATTCACCATATGTTGATCTTTAATCAGTGCATCAATACTTCATTATCCATATAAATAGTAACCAGGTGTAGTAAAAATAGAATAGATCTTCACACATAAGAAACACACATGAACACCAAGATTTAAGGTGGAAACCCAATTCGGGACAAAAACCACCTGTTGCTGGCTTCTTTTTAATATAAGAAAAAACCTGTTTACAATGTTATATTGGTGTAGACTCATATTAGTACATAGGCACCCACCTACAAAAGGCTACAACCTTCTCTCATTCTCCAACTTCTACTAGAAGGGAGCTACAACCCCCTAGCTCTTGTACTAGCTAATCTATTTACTAGTATGTAGGCGCCGGCCTACTGAAGGCTCCAACCTTCACTTATTTTCTAGCTACTACTGGAAGGGAGCTACAAGACCTTGGCTCTTGTACTAGCTGATATGTTTACCAATACATAGGTGCCAGACTACAGAAGGCTACGACCTTCTATTTTCCTCCAGGGACCATGTTTGATAAATTTTCAAACTGGATACTCCTGGAACACAACACCATAATCTGAAGGCCACGTTTCATCCAATTTTCATACTAGACCCATTAACAACATTGAAGCTAAAAAATCAATCACCATTGCAATACAACCATTTGCATTAACCAATCATTAAATACTTAATCATTAATCTTTGAATCACCGAACAACTGAATCACTGAAGACCTGTCATCAAAACACACTCACCAGAACACAGAGAATAACCTAGAACTTTGCAACAACCACTAGAACCATCTGCAAATTCATATATCATATTTCATAATGTATATGCTACTTTGATGAGCCAAACCATCATGTATACGCGCTTTTACCAAAGCAAACCCACGTACAGATATGCAAATACTAACTTAACAACTTCATAGCTCTTTTAGAATTCAGTCATACCTAGATCATAACATTTTCATAATAAAACATACATCAGTATTCAGATCTAGTATATCCATGATAAAACCACATAATGATAATACATTCCAAGCCTTAAGATCCCAATCCATCATCCATCATCATCCACATAGGTGCATCCTTGGTTCAGATCAAGCAAAGCATCACAAACCCATAACTTGCATACTGGATCTCACACTTCGTCATATATTTGATACTTGCATGCTTGGCCTAATGATCTTCTCCTCCTTTTATAGTTTTAGGCTTTTCTCAATACCATGGAACAAAACCACCTAGGACCAATAGCTTGGACCAAATACCTAAGGTTAATACCTCAGACCAGATACCTTGGACCAATACCATGTATGAAAATACCATGAACCAAATACCTTGGACCAAAACTTATTTTTCCAAGATATATGCGCTTTTTCTTATGTGAAAGTGCATGTGTATGTTATACACTCCTTTTGATCTATTAACCTGCGTGTATACGCTCCTTGCTTATACCTCTCTTTATTCATTCTTTGTAGCCTGATCATTAATTCTTTGCTATTGACCTGTTGCACTATGATCTGTGATCTAAGTGGGTTGCCATTAAGGACAACACATGTATCATAATGCCAATAGGTGTTAGTAAAGAATTTTAGGGGATTAATTTCTCGTTCTGGTTGGTTCTAGTAAATCAATGTACAAAAAATGTTGGATCTTACAAGGTATATACTTTGAAGTATTTTAATTGGTTCCAAATGACCATTATGTTAATTTACCCCCTCTTCATATAATCACATTTCCAACAATTTATATTAGAGTAGGGTTTCTTCAAGAAGCAGTCTAACCACTGGAAGGTAGATCACAAGGGATCTTTCTAAAGCAAATCTCCACTATTTTATGGATCAAATTATGCCTTTCAAAAAGTAAGAATGAATAACTATATTATGTATCTAGGTATTGATATTTGGCTATATGTTGAAAGTGCTTATCACATCCTAACAACTCCTTCAACTGATCTCAATGGAAATGTGCTCTATTCAAATAATGCAAAAGAAAAAAAATACCATATTATGTGGATTATCAAAAACAAAATTTCTTAAAGTGATGCACTGCAAATCTACCAAGGAGTTTTCGCACAAGCTACAAAGAAGCTATAAAGGATGTTAGAAAGTGAAGAAGGCTAAGCTACAAATGAATAAGGGTATTGTTATAATTCATTTTTTCACATTCACTCAAAAGGCCTGAAAACCTAGATCAATCAACATCTTTAACACTTTGTCAATATCCCTTTGCAAAGTGATAAACATCTCTATCCAAAATTCTGAGTTACTAGTTCAATACCATGTTTTTGGCCCCAACACACCCTGCACCTCTGTCCACCTGGAATGGCTGCAAGTTGCATAATTGAGCACCTACACTTCAGAACATAGGTTTCTCTACTTTGTAGGTGCAATGTGTTAGGATCCCATATTGTCTATTTTTGACCCTATATTTTGTTATAATATTACCCTTTCTCAACTCATAGTGAAAGCCTTTGTTAATATGTTGACCCAATCATTCGAAAGGTATACAGTAACTCTTCTCATTGCTATATGTTTAATTATTCAACACATAATCATGTTATCTTTATAATTGATCCTTGAAGTTGACTAAGTTGCTGAAAAGTTGTTGAAACTGTCTAAAGCTGGCAGGACTATATTTTGCGGTTGCTGAAACAACGGAAACAGCACGAACCTCGAAGTTGAAATAGTAAGGACAGCATATGAATCTCAAGGATATAGTTGATATTTGTGCACCAGAATTGCGACAACAAAGGAATTCGATTGATCTAAATAAACTGTTACATTGGTCATAACGATCATAACTGACATTACTATAACAACATTCTATTAACGGGAATTGATTTCCCTATTTTTGTACAAAGGGATGAACTAGAATTTACACTGAAAATCTTTTGTAATAGATGTCTCCTCTATAAAGAGGAGACATCTACATTAGAGGGGGAGATAGACAGAGGATAAACAAGCTGTAACACAGGGATTGTAGTCGAAGGACAAGACTGAATCTTTCTTGTAATATGGTATATTGACGGATGAATAAAATTCTGTTCTAAGTATTTTAACTTAGTTTTTGTGTCCTGGGGAATCTTGTGAGAAGGACAGGGCCCACCTTCATCACAATATTCACCCATCTTCTTTCTGTTGTGTGTTGTGTGTGTGAATTTTGTTTATACCTCATTTACTAGCACCGCTTCTGATGATAATTTACTTTTGCTAATACTCTGTTTTTTCTTGTCAATTGATGTTGTACATGAGTGCCTCACCGGTGATTAGGATTTACAGAGTGTAATGGTGAACTGGATAAATAGGGGCAGGTGCTGAATGTTCCTGCTCTGAGGGATAGTGTCTTTATCCTTTGTTACAGGACAAACCATTGTTTCCTTTTTGCCAGATTTATTTTTAGTCAATTATCTGTCATTATTTAATCCTGCAATAGATTATAACTGCTGTAACACAAGGGAAAGGTTTAACAAAGTGTGAATCGTTTATACTACAGCTTTTTAATGCTATTAAAATTAAGTACATACAGTACGTGGTCACCTTTGAAATAATCTGACTTTCCCGAGTTGACAATTTATGTGGCACTCGACTGCTTAAGTTAATAAGCAATTAAAGTGACCAACATTTTGGCATCATTGTCGGGGAAGGCGACTGAAGATTTTAAAAGTATTAATGAATTTCCCTTAGATTTATAGGATGCATGAAAGGATGCAGGAAAGCTAACCCTACAGGCGGCAGGGGTAAAGGTAGAGGAGGAAGAAAAACTTTCATTGATGACATTATTTCGAAAGGGGAAACATCACAGAAGGTAAGCTTTCGGAGGCCACAGACGCAGCACTCTCTCCAAACAGACTACGAAATAGAGGAAGTATTGGGACTGGAAAGGGCCGAAGAAACAATAGAACAAGTCGAGGAGTCAGTGGAAGACATTGAGGAACTAATAGAAGATATTGAAGTTGACGAACTGGTTCACGATATTGAAAGCCCTACAGAAAGCGCTGAAGACTGAGCAAGTGAGACAGGGGAACAACCAATGGAAGGAAATAATGAAGGACCCTTTAGTGGAGGAAGAAGAGAAGGAAGAGGGGAAAATTCCCTCTCCACTTTAGAATTCCCTATTGAAGATCTTCTTAGAGGGGAAACTCCTATGAAGAACATTCCATTATCAGCTCTACCTAATTTCCATGGTTTATCATCTGAAGACCCTGATGAATTTTTGTTTGAATTTGATATATTGTGTAGGAGTTATGATTATGTGACTAATCCTCAAAAGTTGAAGTTATTTCCAGCAACATTGAAAGGAAATGCATTAAGATGGTTCATGAGCTTGGGAAGACATGTGATCACAACTTGGGATCAAATGAAAGAAATGTTCTTGGCCAAATACCAAGATTATTGCCAAACAAGAGAAAGGAAGGAGGAATTATTCAAGATGGTTCAGAAGGAGGACAAAAATCTGGAAGACTTCATGGAAAGACTACAGTATAATTTACAGCGATTTGATCATCCGAATATGAGTAAGGACATTCTTAAGTCAATACTGTTAAAAGGAGTATGAGATGATTGCTTAGATATGTTGAATATGCTTGGAAAAGGAGATATATCTAAAGAATCATATGATGAGATTGTCAACCTCTGTAAGAGATGTTCAAGAGGAGCAACAAGCAGATCAAAGAGCAAAGATAATACATACTCAAGAGTCCAGAAATCAGCAAGTGGAGGAGCAACACGGGCTGAAATAGGTAACTTACTTGAAGAATTTAAAACTGAAATGTTAAGCTCTTTTGCTTCACAAATTGATACCTTGCAGGTTAAAAAGAAGCAGGCAGAAGCAGAAACTGCTTTGGCTATCCTTTGTTCTAAATGCAGAGAAAAGAACCTGTTAAGGGAATGTCCACTGGATAAGGTACCAATTTATACCATTTGTGAGAAGGACCATGAGACTCAACAATACCCTTCTTTGCCAGGAATAAAAACAGCACTGCAGCCAACTGAAGAAGAAGCTGAAGCAGTGTACTTATTGACACAAAGGAGACAATGGCAACCACAAGGACAAGGTATGAATTCTAACATATCATTTAATCGTTGGAACAATCATCCTCCTTTTCAAACAAATTACCAGCCCTTGAATCAATACCCACCCTTTAATCAAATGAATTTCTCACCCATGCAGCAACCAAATCCTCCTTTTTTTGATCCTACAATATGGAATCCATGGGCTCTACAACAATCCTATTTTAATCAATGGAACCCAAGTTGGACAGCTCAGCAGATTCCATTTCCAAACCAATTTCCCCAGTATCAACAATCTCTCTCCTTACCATCAAATGCTCCACCGAATAATCGAACAATGAGACCCTAGCTGCCTATGCAACCTAACCCCAACCCAAATAACAATAAAGCTCTGTAGGTAATTGATATTCAAAACCAACCTAGTTTCCCTATGCAATGTAATGATATTCATTTACGCTCTAGGAGGATAGTTGAACCCATTATTGATGACATTACTTCCTCTGACTCTGATAAAGAAGAAGCTGGAAAAGAAAAGTCATCTAATAATAATGCTGAAATAGTTGAATCATCCTCTAACAAGATTTCTGAAACAACAGAGCCACCATTTCCTGAACGCCTGGCTCTTACCAAAACACTTGAGCCACTTGCTTTTAACCTTTTAGGAGAATTGCATAATTTATATGTTAAGATTCCACTCTTACAAGCACTAAGAGATGTACCAATTTATGTTAGAACTGTTAGAGATATTTGTATTAAGAAACCTGGAAGAAAAGCTAAAGATCCCCTCACAGTCCATGTGAGGGGTGATCTAGATGCTTTAATATTAGGTAAAAACCCCCCCGTGAAATATGGTGACCCTGGTCATCCTACGGTCATAGTGCAGGTTGGAAAAAAATTTGTCTCTAGAGTCCTAGTAGATCTAGGTGCCGCAATAAACATTATGACACTTGAAACCGCACAATTATTGCAGTTAAAGAATGTAATTAGGGAAACCCCAACCATTCTGGAGCTAGCTAATTGCTCCACAATCAAACTTGAAGGAGTCATTGAAGACCTAATAATTTCAGTTGAATCCTGGAATTACCCAGCTGATTTTGTGTTATTATAGACTAAAACAAAGTTGGGGGGTCATCCATTGATTTTAGGGAGACCTTGGTTGGCTATAGCAGATGCCTTCATCAGCTGTAGATCAGGCTCAATGACAATTTCTAATGGATGTGAAACCAAGCGGCTTACTCTTTACCCTCATGCTACACCAATGATTAATAATGATAACTCAGTTTGGTTAGATTATGAGGATGATGAGACCCAACCCATTTTGACTATAGGACAAGCTTTAACTCTTAAAGAGTCAACCGAGGATGAATTAATTAGTAATTTTATTTATGAACCTTCTTCAATTAATTCTGAAATATATGATCACTTGACTACAATCTTGAATCCTGAATCTCAGCAAACCCTTAAAACTGAAAATTTATCTCAGATACCAGCTGGCATCTCCTCCAAAAGTATAACAGTAGAAATTGAGCCTGGCAAAACATTAAATATAAACCCTGACCTAACAGATGCTGAAACACAACAGTTAATGAAGCTACTCCGTGAGAATAAAGAAGCATTCGCATGGGATTACACAGATATGAAGGGAATCTCTCCTGAATTATGTACTCACCGTATTGATATTAAAGAGGGATCTCATCCAGTCTGTCAACCCCAACGATGAATGAATCCCAATTTAAGGGAAATTATGAAGGAAGAACTTCAAAAATTGCTGAATGCAGGTTTTATATATCCTATATCTGATAGTGAATGGGTTTCTCCATTATTAATTGTACCTAAGAAAAATGGGAAATGGAGAGTGTGTGTAGATTATAGAGCTCTAAATAAAGCCACTCAGAAAGATCATTTCCCTTTACAATTTATTGATCAGGTGCTAGACAATTTGGCAGGCAAGAGATTATTTTCCTTTTTGGATGGATTTAGTGGATATAATCAGATCAAGATTGCACCCCAAGACCAAGGCAAGGCCACCTTTACTAGTCCATGGGGGACTTTTGCTTATAGAGTTCTTCCATTTGGATTATGTAATGCACCAACAACATTTCAAAGAGCAGTAATAGGGATTTTTTCTGATATGCTTAATGATTCATTAGAAATATTTATGGATGACTTTACTCCTTATAGTGTGACTTTTGAAGATGCATTACAAAACCTTGAGAAAGTACTTAAACGATGTAGAGAAGCACATCTTGCCTTAAGTA
>APFE030956439.1:40124-143459 GCA_000404065.3 Pinus taeda | reverse complement strand
AAGGTATGCATGTTTACGTGTGAATATTAAATCGTAGTTAATGAGAAGATATGATATGACTGCCGAAATCGTCGTACTGCCAACCATATCATTTAAGCCGCAGTTGGGGGGGTTACCGAAATATCATAATCATTAAAGAACATGCCAATCGCCACCATTTCTATTTTCTCCCAGTAGTATCTAGTCACCCCGTCTGTACCTTATGACATTCGCTGTAACGTTCTACTCTGTTTCGACCTCGGCAAACTAGGCTCTGCACTTTGTATCTTGTCTGAACTAGTAACTATGGGAGGAAATGCTGTTAGACATGAACCTGGCTCAACGGCATTACTGGAACTCTACCAGGAGGCATATCAGATCTTATTACAGGCCGGATGCGTGGATTACTTCAGAAGACTTCCGGATTTCAACTAACAGCAAGTTCTGGAATTTGCATGTAATCTGAGGGAAGGATACTCCACTGTCCAAGGAGTGTGAATTCTAGCAACAGAAGAGGATATAGCACAAGTTTCGGGACTACCAACCAATGGTACTCGCTGGTTCAGTAGGAAACACCTCATTCTCCATGCACAGTAAGATTTTCTGTTACCAGGGGAGCATGTTGAACCCAAAGGCAGGGGCATTGGACTTCGATCACTACCGCCACCATGGCCGAAGGTTGCAGAATTTGTTAAGCACTATTTTACCTGTGAAGGTTGCTATCAGGTAGTCTACCAACATGACTTTTTGATTTTAAATCATTTGAGGCATGGTCATTTCATTAATATGCCCTATTATCTGCTTGGATGTCTAAAAAAATATGGCACATTATACTGTGAAAGCAAGGCACCAACTCCTTTCCCTTACACACCATCATTTGGCCTAGCTCTTAATAAATAGAGGTTTTTCCCTGCACAATCCACCTCCCATCAATAATCCTCCTCAGCAAGCTGAGGAAAATCCTCATCAAGCCCAAGAAATTTCCCAACAATCCGAGAAAAACTCTCAGCAAGCTGCTGAAAATCAGCAATCGACAGTTGAAACTCCACAATTAAGCACTGAAAATTTACAGCAGACCCCAACCCTTAACGAAGCCGAACCATCCACTCCCATGGTCCATATCCCCACCGATGACTCGGACGACAACACCCCCATCAGTACGATTAAGAGGAAGAAGCAGCAGGAAGCTGCAACCCCACTAAAAAGAAAACCCAGGGCCTCAATTTCTCATAATCTGCTTATCTTAAGAAAAAGTGCCCGAAAGAGAAAAGCTACTGTTTTTCCTGCCTCCTTACCACGACGAAGAACAAGGTCATCTGTAGTAACTAAGGACATTATCCCAAATTCCCCACCTATCGCTCTAAAATCCTGTATCCCACCCAGCCCTAAACCTTCACTTTCCTCACCATTCCGTGCCGAAATTCAAAGTGTTCACAATTTTATGACATCATTTTTCTCAAAAGAGGCAGCTGCTCCACAAGAACCAGCTGCCGATACATCTAAAGTAGACATCCAAGACGATATAGGGTATGTGGCTGACACACAAGAACCAGCCACTAACCCAACAGGTGATACACAAGAACCACCTGTTGGGAAACAAAAGGAAAACGACCTAGAAGTGGCTGATAAACAAGAACCAGCCACTGACCCAATAGGTGATACACAAGAACCACCTATTGGGAAACAAAAGGAAAGCGACTTAGATGTGGCTGATACACAAGAACCAGCCACTGACCCAACAGGTGATACACAAGAACCACCTGTTGTGGACACAAATGATGAAGTTGATACTGAACATCAATTTGTTCCTCCAGTGGAACCTGAAACTACAGAAGCCCCGGTTACTTTAGCCTCCTTGCAGGAAGAAAACAAGTTTTTGAAATCACAAATCAAGGCTTATCAGCAAGAATTAACAATGGCTAGGGAATCCTATGAAAATGAACTTAATCTCTACATGTTAGCTCAGGTAGTATCTGCAGCGAAAAGAGTGCAGAAAAGGATCAATATAGGGAATACATGTGCAGTGAATGTGGTGATCTCTACACTCGAGAAGGTTATAAGATAGTTGAAGTTCCATTGTCTGGAGCGAGTCCAGTACCTCCTCCTATTATAGTCAAAAAGGAATACCTTGTTGTTACACAAGAACCAACAGGCTCTTCAAGAATTTTAGAGAGTGGAACAAAAACACCCCAGCCTACCCAAGTTGTTACAGAACAAAAACCAGTAGAAAAATATTTTACAACTAAGAAGACACAGACTGAACCTCCCTATGTCAGCAATGCTCATATGCAGACTGAACGTCCCCGTGTCAGCATTTCTTACACACAGACTTCCAGTTTCCAGAAACTAACACATGGAAGACAGAGTATGAGCTCTCACAAGGAAAGGCATTTCAGCAACAAAAATCATTGTGGCTCAACCATGCATACAGAAATTGGGAATTGCTTGAACAGTCTCATGCACAATATAAGGAGAATAGGAAATTAAAAACCAGACTGTCCCTCATTTTTGACTTGGTCCAGCGGTTACTTGCTACAAGGAAACCCTCTTTTAATTATTCTGTGTTTTTGAGAGAACGATTAGCGTTCCTCCAAATAAAAGAAATCAAGGATCGAAGACCCCACCAGGTATCTCCACCAAAGCAATTTATTGGCACCTTCACAGAAGCACCAAATAGCGACCAAAACTTGTTGTGTGAACTCTATCTTCACAATGAGGCTATGCCTGAAGATAAAAAGCTTAATTTACTTCCTCTGGTTGGCGATATCCAAATAAGAGCCTTCATTTCCTTCTTGGCCAATCAGCTTACTTGGCAGAACGTTTTTATGTCAGCAACACATAATGAGGAGAATTGTCTCCTCTGGATTCGTGCTGAGCCACAACATGCAGCTGTATTCATTGCAGAACATCAACGAATTCTACGAGAGCCAGGAATGACTGACCACATCAGGAAATTACAGGTAGCAGTCTTGGAAGACTGCTAGCTTTATGTGAAAACTAAAGCAGCTCTAGCTATAAAAGCCAATAATCTATTCTGGGAACATTGTCCTAAAGAGAGATGGGAATATCATCCTTATAATCCACTCAACCTTCAGGTGCCAATTTCATGCATACCTAATTATGTTAGATGCATTACATAGTGTGCTGAATGATGGATTGGTTATCACTTTCATTTCCCTCTCTTACGGCTACCTGGACAGAAATATAAGGCTCAATATAAATTAACAAAAAAGGAGGAGCTGGCAGCCTGGTAGAAACTTCAAAGTGTATATGGGTTTAGAGACATGGTTGACAGCACCTTCCATACCTACTGCATAAGCAATTTGCACTGTTCATCCTAGTATTCCAACTCAGATTCAGACTAGGCGTTGCATGCGGACATGCAACATTTTCAGTTGGGGGGGATGTTAGGATCCCATATTGTCTATTTTTGACCCTATATTTTGTTATAATATTACCCTTTCTCAACTCATAGTGAAAGCCTTTGTTAATATGTTGACCCAATCATTCGAAAGGTATACAGTAACTCTTCTCATTGCTATATGTTTAATTATTCAACACATAATCATGCTATCTTTATAATTGATCCTTGAAGTTGACTAAGTTGCTGAAGAGTTGTTGACACTGTCTAAAGCTGGCAGGACTATATTTTGCGGTTGCTGAAACAGCGGAAACAACAAGAACCGCGAAGCTGAAATAGTAAGGACAGCATATGAATCTCAAGGATATAGTTGAGATTTGCGCACCAGAATTGCGACAACAAAGGAATTCGATTGATCTGAATAAACTGTTAAATTGGTCGTAACTATCATAACCCACATTACTGTAACAACATTCTATTAACGCGAATTGATTTCCCTATTTTTGTACAAAGGGATGAACTAGAATTTACACTAAAAATCTTTTGTAATAGATGTCTCCTCTATAAAGAGGAGACATCTACATTAGAGGGGGAGATAGACAGAGGATAAACAAGCTGTAACACAGGGATTGTAGCAGAAGAACAAGACTGAATCTTTCTTGTAATATGGTATATTGACAGATGAATACAATTCTGTTCTGAGTATTTTAACTTAGTTTTTGTGTCCTGGGGAATCTTGTGAGAAGGACAGGGCCCACCTTCATCACAATATTCACCCATCTTCTTTCTGTTGTGTGTTGTGTGTGTGAATTTTGTTTATACCTCATTTACTAGCACCGCTTCAGATCATAATTTACTTTTGCTAATACTCTGTTTTTCTTTTCAATTGATGTTGTACATGAGCGCCTCACCGGTGATTAGGATTTACAGAGTGTAATGGTGAACTGGATAAACAGGGGTAGGTGTTGAATGTTCCTACTCTGAGGGATAGGGTCTTGATCCTTTGTTACAGGACAAACCATTGTTTCCTTTTTGCAAGATTTATTTTTAATCAATTATCTGTCCTTATTTAATCCTGCAATAGATTATAACTGCTGTAACACAAAGTAGAGGTTTAACAAAGTGTGAATCATTTATATACAACTTTTTAATGCTATTAAAATTAAGTACATACAGTACGTGGTCACCTTTGAAATAATCCGACTTTCCCGGGTTGACAATTTATGTGGCACTTGACTGCTTAAATTAATAAGCAATTAAAGTGACCAACACAATGGTTTTAGAAATTTAGGAAAAATATAAAATATTTGCGAAACTTCTTCTTCTAGAAGCTTCTAAGGTGGTTAAAATCATTTACCAATGATAGAGATATTGAATTCCTACTCTAGAGGTCTTATCTATTATCCTTGAATCTTATCCTCCTTCATAAGTGGATCTCAAGCCGAGATTGGTAAATCCAAAACTACCACTTTTACCCTATAAATGTATTGCCTCCCATAGAGTCTCGGTTGGCTTGTGGATATTACTAGTGCTCTCATGATGCTACTTTGAGCTTAAGGAATCATCCTCCATTAATGCATTAGGGTTGAGTTTGAAGGTTTTCTTTGTGGCCTGGAAGGACAAGATAGTTTGGGAGACATCTACAAAGTAAAGCATCTATAAATGATTGTAACTTGGAAATTCTTGTTTTCTCAACACCTGGTGGCATGCAAACATTTTTTGTATAAGTGAAAAGAGACCAGTTTTCATTCTAGCCTTATAAGTGTTTTAGCTTAGCTCTTAGTAACAACTTCTTAGGTTAGGTGATTGGTCTGATCCACCATTCACCTTTGTTGGTAGCGTGCAGGCAAAGCAAAGGAAATTTTTTATGTAGGCAAAGGACAAAACTATCCTACCTAACCTCAGTGGTTCATTAGCCTTTAGTGTATTTATCTCTGTAGTTTGGTCATTTCTATGCTGCATAAAAAAGTAATGAGCAACGTTTCGCATGGTGCAAGCTCACTAAAGAATGAACCTACTAGTAAGAGACACCTTTAAAATGACTCGCATGAGTAATGTTTCTGCAAGGTTCAAGCTCGTTAAAAAATAAACCTGCCACTGAGCATAGTTTCTTCCGATTCAAGCTCATTAAAAAATGAATCCACCCTTGGTAAATAACCTTTGTGATTGCCTTACTATCATTCTTTTGAGCCATGGTTGTTTTCTTACCATCAACTCCATTCTTTTGGCGGATCATACACTTCCACTTGATTGTTTTCCCTTTTGAGGAACAGCTACGATGAGTGATTCTGTTAGCCACCCTCTTTACACTATCATGTTTAAGAAGTTCCAAACTTACCTGGAACTAGTTGCTACCCGAAAACATCACTCATTCCTAAAAAACGAGTCTCTTTTAAGCTCTTTTTAGACTCGTAAAATATGAAAAGATTGCTGAGCTAATGGCCTTTCCAACTCATTAAAGTAAGGGGAAGTGCCATCCCTCCTCTACATTTTAATCTTTTTGGACCTGAGGGATCATTCCACAAAAAGATCGAGCACTTGTCTTTTTCATCTCGCTAAAGTGATTGAAAAGTCATCCCTTTCGTATTATTTTATACTTTTTTAGACTTAATGGATTATGCCACGAAAAAGGACTACTGGAGTTTCCTTTCTACCTCTTTTCAAATTCTCTAAACATGAAAAGGACTGAGTTATATTTGTCATTAAACTTGTTAAAACAATAGCAAAAAACTTGTCCATCTAGACAAGAGCGAGTTTCACTGTTGTTAGGCTCGCTAAAACATATCGATAGGTTTGCCTGAAGGTAAAATTATAGAACAAGCATATGTTATCCTGCTCAAGCTTGACAAGAATAAAGAGGTACTGGTCAGCAATGATTGGGGAAAAAGGGAAGAAAAGTTGAAGAACTTCGTTGGTAGCAGGTCGCTCTTGAACATGACACTTTCACTCCATCACCATGATTGAGTTGGGTTGGGTTATTCGTTCACCATTCACATCACCGTTGGTGCTCGATACCATCCATTTTTAGGGTTAACACTACCAATCCATCTCAGTGTCACTGGTATCTTCAAGAGAAGTCATTCATAGAATTTACCACCCAGCTAATGCCTCATCCACTACAATACCATCAACCTCCATTCTTCATGACCGCCATTCCTGAACCTTCTATCATCAGATTGTTTTCAACTCCAGAAAATCATTTGCTTCGTTTTGTGTCGTAGATGTGGGATTCATTAAGGCCCTCCTATGACAGGTCACTTCTTGTCGGCATCAGCTTATTATCCAAGAAGTTGACTTAAGAACAACCCTTTCAGTACTTTGAAGCTTGCATACCTCAATGGCAAGTTTCTCACTTCCGACGATAGCTTTACATCATGGGCCTTCGACCGAAAGATTTTGTGTGGTGTTCAACATCAGATCCTATATTCACACCATGTGAATTTTACTGTAGTACCTTAAGAGTCATTATCATTATTGGTGATTCCTCTCATGCCTGTTAACAGCTTACATCATTGGCTAGTAATCAGGCGATGTATTTCCATGTTCGACTTCAAAACATCTTTTCACATGGATCAACTTGTACATCAGGCAAAGATTGAACGAGTTTTGAAGACCCCAGATCTATTTTGATCCATCTGGGCTGTGATAAATTCAGGAAAATAAAGACATCAAATGTACACAGAAGCCACATAGATGATCATCCAAGCTAAGGGATGATGATTCTACAAGAATCACCAGTCTGCAACAGCGGATGATTATCTGTGCTATATACATGAAAATGAATTTATAAAGCTGAGCGTGGGAATGCTCACCTCAGCTAGATCATGAAGATAACATGAAGAGGATGTATTGTATTGTATTTTATGTAGGTCACCTTCCAGTTTGAATACCTCGGATCCTCATGATAAATCATTTCACCTGACATCAAAAGATTTATGACCTTATGCTTTAGGGGGCAACCTCATGCTTTAGTGGGTGACCTAAAAGTGTTGTTTCCAACCCTAAAGAATCATGGTCAACTAATTACATCATTTCCCATCTTCAAGATAACGACAAAGAATATTCCAGTGACCTTAATCATCCTTCAGTTTTCGATTTTCTATCAAATACTTAAATATGATGGATTTCGAGCAAAATCTATCCAATATTGAAGAGACTATCGCCATAAATATCTCGACCAAACCTAATGTTGTAGAGAATATTCATGTTGGAAAATATTGTTCTTCTTCAGAACTGGAAATATACTACGCTCTCTTCCGCGAATTCAGAGGTGTCTTTGCATGGTCATATGAAGAAATGTCAGGCATTGACTCAAGCATCGTTGAACATGAAATCAAGATATATCCAAATGTCAAACCAGTACGACAGTAGCTTCGACAGGTTCATCTAAAGAAAGCTGTTGCCATCAAGTGAGAATTTGAAAAACTTTTACATGCTAGTTTCATTTACCCTGTTCCTCTAACTAATTAGGTATCGAATATTGTTCCTGTGATGAAAAAGCAAGGAACAATCAGAGTGTGCATTGATTACAGGGATGTAAAGCAAGCTTGTCCAAAGGACAACTAACCTACACCCTTCATCGACCAGATAATTGATGAAAGTGCTAGATTCGAAATCTTTTCATTCATGGATGGATTTTCCAGATACAATCAAATAAACATCCGCCCAAAGGACTAGTTGAAGACTGCATTTATATGTCCGCGGGGCACATTCACATACTGTAAACTACCTTTTGGTTTAAAGAATGTAGGGGCAAATTTTTAGAGGGCAATGAACTATGCCTTCCATAACATCAAACACATCACTCAACCATATCTCGACGATCTACTAGCTCATTTGCAAAAGTGGATTGATCATCCATAGCATTTGAGAGCTATATTTCTACGTTGCCAACACTAAAAGATACAACTCAATCCACACAAGTGTGTGTTTTGTGTCGGCTCTTGTCGTTACTTGGTTTCGTAGTTTCTAAGGATGGAATTTGACTAGATCCATGTAAGGTTTAGGAAATCATTGACATGCCTCCACCTTCAAATTCGCTTCAGATTCAGAAACTCCAAGGGAAAGAAAATTTTCTAAGGAGGTTCATTCCAAATTACGCCAAACTTGCTAAAGGTTATACATGACTTTTGAGAAAGGAAGTTCCTTTCAACTGAGATCAGGTTGTGCAAGATTCCTTTGATGCTTTAAAGGATTCCCTAATAAAAGAATCATTAATGTATGCTCCTGACTATCAAAAAGACTTTAACCTGTATCTCGCAGTAGCAGAAACAACCATTGCAATGGTTTTAGTACAAGAAGATAATGGAATTGAACATCATATTTAGTATTTAAGTAGAAACCTAAATGATACAGAAAGTAAGTACTCCTATGTTGAAAATCTGGCTCTAACAGTTGTTCAAGCAGTACAGAGATTTCAACACTATATCCTCTTTCGCAAAACTACCATCTTGTCATATTGCAACCCTATGACTTATATTCTGCCGCATCAATTACTAGGGGGAAAATATTCAAAATGGATAGCCATTTTGCAAGAGTTTGATCTAGAATTCACAAAATCCAAATCAAAGAAATCTCTAGTTTTCGCGAAGTTACTATGCGACCTCCCATCGTCGTCCAACGATTCAACATCTAAAGCATCAATCGTGGATGAGCCACTGTTTTTGATATCGTTAAGTGATCCATGGTATGGATATATACTGATATATATCCAAACCCAAACCTTTAGGCTTAACACCTCTCACTCTGAACAACGACGTACTCGATACCAAGCCAAAGCCTACATGATCGTCGGTGATACACTTTACTGTCGTGGTGTCGATACAGTTCTGAGAAGGTGCCTCACGTATGAGGAGGCCAAAAAAGTCCTAAATGATTGTCATTTAGTTCCATGTGGGGGCATCAATATGGTTACGTTAAGACACAGAAGATCTTACGAGTGGGTTGCTTCTGGCCTACGATATTCAAAGATTGCATAGTCACAGTCAGAAGTAGCCATGTTTGTCAGATCTTTGACTGCAAAACCAAACTACCACCCACACTGCTGCATCTAGTAGTTGTTGTTGGGCCATTCACCAAATGGGGCATAGATTTCATGACATGTAACCCCACCTTGGCTGGGCGGCATGGGTATATCATAGTCGAAGTCGACTATTTTACAAAATGGGCCGAGATGATGCCTACATTAAACAATAGCAGTGAAACAACTGCTCTTTTCTTTTTCAATCATGTAGTCTCTAGATTTGGTTTTCCACAAGCTATAGTCACAGATCATGGATCACATTTTCGCAATCACATGATGGCTGAATTCGCTGCCAAATTAGGACTATCCCACAACAGTTCTACTCCATATTATCTACAAGCTAATGGACAAGTTGAGGCCATCAACAAAGTCCTGAAGCGCATGCTACAAAGGATGATTGGAGTCCACAAAAGGAACTGGCACTTAATCCTGTACTCAGCTTTGTGGGCATATAGGACATCGGTGAGAAATGTGACTAGATTTACACCCTTTCAGTTGTTGTATGGCCTAGAAGTGGTCTTACCAATTCAGCGTGAAATTTCATCTCTCAAACTCGTAGTCGATCTACTCCTTGAAACTTCGGAGGAAGAGGCTCGTTTCTTAGAACTAATCCAATTGGATGAAACCCGTCGTTATGTCGCATTGGCTAATGAAGCTCATAAGAAACGTGTCAAGACGCAATTTGACAAAAATGTCAAACCCCATGTCTTCTCAGAAGGTGACCTGGTCTTGCTTTATGATCAGGACTCCGATAAATTGGGAGCAAGTAAGTTCGAACCATTGTGGATGGGCCCCTACATTGTTAAAAGAGTATTAGCAAAAGGAGCCTACAAGCTAGTAGATTACGATGGGATTCCACTGTCGTAACCCCGGAACGGGTTGTATCTTAAGCGTTAATATGCTTGATTAAGTGTAGTAATCTCTTTATAGATATGCTTTTGTTACATTTTTGTTTTTGTCAAGAGTTATCATTTTGGTTAGGTAATCCACTTTGCATTTGTTGCAGATGTTAGACCTGTTGGAATAATTCGTTGGATACACCGATGGAGCTAGTTGTAGTACACATAACCTATCTTCTACAGCCTAGGCCATTTTTGATCCAAGCGACATGTTAGTGAGTTCCAGAGGGATATGTATTGGTAGATCAATGAACAACATCACTAAGTACAGTGCATTGATAGAGCTTCTCTCTAATGCCATTGCATGTGGCATACGCCAACTTGTTGTCAGGCTAGATTCACAACTCGTCATCCTATAACTTACTGGCGTCTATTTTGTTCAGAATCCAGCTATCTATCGTATGTTCCTAAGGGTCAAGATTTTGGAAAGGCAGTTTGATTCTATTCAATATCAACACATTTCCAAAAACTTAAACACATTAACTGATTCATTAGCGAATTATGTGTTAGATAGACATTTGCAGCATTTATAAAGGAAAAAGCATTTCAATTAACATTTGCATTAGGATCACATAACTTAATCGAAATAAAACTCTGAAAATAAAAAATATATAACTGTTTATAGTTTTTTACAAAATGTTTTTTGTCCAAGACAACATCGGTCATACGACCCAAAAATTCAAATTGAAGAAAAGCACCCTAAACTAATGGTGCGGGTGATAGCAAGTCACCGCTTGTGCGATCATACGTAAGAGCCTAGTCCATAAACTTGGCATGCCAGTGGTATGGTGGTGTAATATCAAAGGTAACTCGTCGGTCCTCACATCCTGAATACCAAGGGTGAGACCCTTGATCTAATCCTGCAACACTAAAAGGGTCTCTGCTATGTCTAGATCGCAAAGGATAGCCCTCCCTACAACCTCTCTTACTGGAACGACAACTGCTACCCTCGGGCGTGCTGCTGGTCACACTGGTCCAACATCTGAACACATATATGAGTTGGATTAGTCTTGATAACATTTGAAAAAAACACAAGAACATTATAAAAACCAATAAACAAATATATGGGTGGATCATTTTACCCATAACACTCCACTGCTCGCCAACCAGTAACACCAAATCTGGGTTGCCTCGGTAATCCATCCCAACGTATGGATACTTGGTGAAGACCATCTCCTAATGGTCAAACCACTCAAAGAAGGCACTAGAGAATGAAATCTGTGACTGGCCAGCATGTCTGGCCATGAGGTCAACCCATCTCTGCATCTGTGGTTCCCTCGGTGCTGGCAATCCTAGTGAAATGTACTGTGGCTACATAAGTGGAATCCTCTCCAAGGTGAAAGCAGCTAGAATGGAACCATAACCAAAGTTCTTGGATCTTCCATTCTTCACCTTGGAAAGTTGTTCTTTTACAACTGGAAGTACTGCCTCGCACTAGTTGAATACCTTTGGTTCAAGGCATTCCAGTGCATACTGCATATAAGATCTATTGGCCAAATGAAGACTCGCGCTACTAGCCAATCTAGCAAAGATGAATAAAATGGTCCTCAAGGACCGATCAGTGACATCTCAGATACTGATCTTTCCATCGCTACTCGGCTGAGATCCATTTCTATCAAACTCGTGAATATAATCCCTCACAGATTCACCCCCACGGGCAGATCCTGATAGTGAGAGAGGGGCACCATGCCTCGATAAAGAAGTCAAAAAGTAGATATCCTCGACTGGCAAAGGAATGGATTTGCCTCTAATATGGAACACCTGGTTGATCGTATCCCATGCATCAAGAAGATATTGCAATAAATTGATTTTTTGCCTCATGCTGGATATGCGGAAGAATTTGAGCAAGTGACAATTTCGCAATGCAGTAATCGTACGTAGATCATGCAAGGAAATCATGTCCTCTTCTTCATGCTCATGTTCATGCCATGTAACAACCATCTTGATCCAATGAATCTCTTAAACACAAGTAAAAGATGAATTAGGATCCTGATCTGGGCAAAAATAGGCAAAATTTCATAAAGAAACACTGCACAAACTTTCCCTTTTGCGCCCATCACACCCTGCCTGTGTACAGGGTGAGATGCATACTGACTGGCCAATGGAAAACTTAGCATGCATCACACTTTTTGATGCAAACTAGGTGTGATGGGCAGAGAACGAATTATTCAAACCCCTGGGGCCCAAAAGAATAGGAAAACTTGCTCGAAATTAGAAAAGGATGGAATGCAATTGAAGAGCTCAGGGTTAGCTCCTACTTGGTCCCAACGGTGCAGAAAATAGTCCACCAGATCTCCCAAAATTAGCTGATGAGATTTGAGTGGGAAAACATCTCTAAAGCTCCAAAAATCCCAAATTTGAATGAAATGGTAAAAATGAGAGGTAAAACTGCTTTTATGTTACTAGTCACGTAATTCAAGAAAATATTGGGTTTTAAATCATTTTTCAGGCATGTATTTGTATTTTTAATCAATTGGATGGATTAACTGAACAGGTTGTACGACTGTCGAAAGAATCCAGTGTTAATGGTAAATTGATCATCTCTGACTATTATCATGATAAATGTTTCCGCAAGGTTCAAGCTCTTTAAAAAATAAACCCGCCACTCAGCATAGTTTCTTCCGATTCAAAATCATTAAAAAATGAATCCAACCTCGATAAATAACCTTTGTGATTGCCTTACAATCAGTCTTTTGAGCCTTGGTTGTGTTCTTTACACTGGCATGTTTAAGAAGTTCCAAACTTACCTAGAATCAGTTTCTACCCGAAAACATCACTCGTTCCTAAAAAACGAGTCCCTTTTAAGCTCTTTTTAGACTCGTAAAATATGAAAAGATTGCCAGCTAATGGCCTTTCCAGCTCATTAAAGTAAGGGGAAGTGCCATCCCTCCTCTACATTTCAATCTTTTTGGACCTAAGGGATCATTCCACAAAAATATTGAGCACTTGTCATTTTTAGTTCGCTAAAGCGATTGAAAGGTCATCCCTTTCGTACTATTTTATACTTTTTCGGACTTAAGGGATTATGCCATGAAAAAGGTCTACTAGAGTTTCCTCTCCATTCCTTTTCAAACTCTCTTAGTAAACATGAAAAGGACCAAGTTATCTTTGTCATTAAACTCGTTAAAATGATAGCTACAAACTTGTCCATCCGGACAAGAGCGAGTTTCACTGTCGCTAGGCTCGCTAAAACATAGCGACAGGTTTGCCCGAAGGGAAAATTATAGAACAAGCATATGTTATCCTCCTCAAGCTTGAAAAAAATAAAGAGGTACTAGTCAGCAATGACTGGGGAAAAGGTGAAGAAAACTTGAAGAACTACGTTGGTAGCAGGTCGCTCTTGAACATGGCACTTTCACTCCATCACCATGATTGAGTCGGGTTGGGTTATTCTGTTCACCAGTGACATCACCATTGGTCCTCCATACCATCCATTTTTGGGGTTAACGCTACCAATCCATCTCAGTGTGACCAGTATGTTCAAGAGAAGTCATTCAAAGAATTTACCACCCAGCTAAGGCCTCATCCAATGCAACACCTTCACCCTCAATTTTTCATGACCGCCATTCTTGAACCTTGTATCATCAGATCGTTTTCACCTCCAGAAAACCATTTGCTTCGTTTCGTGTCGTAGATGTGGGATTCATTAAGGCCCTCCTACGACAGGTCACTTCTTGTTGACATCAGCTCATTATCCAAGAAGTTGACTTAGGAACAACCCTTTCAGTACTTTGAAGATTGCATGCCTCAATGGCAAGTTTCTCACCTCCGGTGACAAGTTTACATCAATGGCCTTCGACCGAAATATTTTGCGTGGTGTTTGACATCAGATCCTATATTCACACCACATGAATTGTACTGTAGTAGCTTGAGGGTCATTATCATTATCGGTGATTCCTCTCGCACCTCTTAACAACTTACATCATTGGCTGGTAATCAGGCGATGTCTTTCCATGCTCGACTTGAGAACATCTTTTCACATGGATCAAATTGTACATCGAGCAAAGATTGAATGAGTTTTGAAGACCCCGGATATAGTTTCATCCATCTGAGCCGTGATATATTTAGGAAAATAAAGACATCAAATGTACACCGAAGCTACACAGATGATCATCCAAGCTAATGGATGATGACTCTACAAGAATCACCAGTCTACAACAACAGACGATTATCTATCCTATGTACATGAAAATGAATTTATAAAGCTGAGCATGGGAATTCCCACCTCATCTAGGTCATGAAAATAACATGAAGATGATGTATTGTATTATATTTTATATAGGTCACCTTCTAGTTCGAATACCTCGGATCTTCATGATAAAGCATTTCTCCCGACATCAGAAGATTTACGACCTCATGCTTTAGGGGGCAACTGTTATAGATATATTTGGGAACTACAAACCCAATAACATATTTCAATAAACCAAGGGTTTTTAAACCCATAAAAGTGTTGTTTCACACCCTAAAGAATCATGGTCAACTGATTACATCATTTCCTAGAAGTTCCACCTGAAAAACCACTCAGAACTGGCCAAAACTGGACCATACTGACTGCTCCTTGGTCAAGGTGCGATGCATCTCACCTGCTACACATGGGAGGTGTGATGCATACTGAAAAGGCCTTCTGTAGGGTGCGATGAGTGAGAATAGACAAATGGCAAAGACAGTTTGCTAAGTGGATGCCTAAGTAATCTTCTAGAAACTTTTCATATGACACCGGTATCTCAGAATTTGCCCAGGTATGAGTAAGAGATCAATGAAATATCCAAGTGGAACCAAGAACTATTAGTGAAGTGACACTAATCAAAAACCCAGAAGCTGACTCACCCCTCTGTAAATATCTATAAATGGATCCCTCATCTAAGAGATCTAAAGGCTGGAATTTTGTAATTTGTAAGGAAGTGTTGTTGGTTTCTCTTTGAGAAGAACACTGTATTGTTGGGTGATCTTTCTTTTCATGAGGTGAAGAGGGCTTTCATGCTGGGAGGATGATGCTGGATCAGATAGCTATGTTGTAATCCTCTCTTCTATTTCTACTATCAATAAAGTTTTTTGAGTTTTCCTCCATATAATCGTGTATTTGTGAATCTTGTTATTTGTAGATGCAATTGTATGGTTAATGTATTTCTGATTCTGAATTGTTTATGATATCATAGATCGAGATGATTTGATAGTGTTCTTGTTGCTTTACCTCTACAGGTATTCTCTAAAGCAGGACAAGTAGGAGAAGAGTGGCAAGCTCTATCAGGGGAGAGAGGAAACAAGCAAGGAGCCAAGTGGAAGATATAGGTTGGTCCTCTTTTCTTCCCTCTTATCTATCATACATAAAGGAAATCTTGAAGTTCTTTGAATTGTTTGTTTCTAAGATAGCTACCCATCTTAGTGGGACTAGCAGATTGAAAAGACATTAGTTTTCCCAGAAACACACGGTGACCTCATCTGTCGGCATTACACTGTCCCGAATGTCCTGCGACTCTTTTGGCAATGTTGCAATCATTGGGCTTATTGTCAAAGCATCAAAGTTGGATAGGTCCATATCTATCAGATAACTCAATAACTTAGGTCTCACAGTGCCATCGTTTTTTTAGTGGATGACCAGCTAAGATTTATAGGCTGACTGATATTCCAATTCGACTATTCCCTCCTTTTCTGGCTCATTAATGCAATACTCATGGGAGATTGTTTCAAATCCAGTTTTGACTTCGTGTCTTAAATGCTCGCCATTCACTCCTCATTGTCTCAAATTGAACATCTTTTCATGAATAGTGACCTCAATGGTCACTTTCCTACCTTTCTACACAACATCACAACCCTTTATGTGCAACTGCAATTCCTGCGATAAACCCGCCTTACACGGAACCCTGTTTCCGCGTAGCTTTCCTACAGACTCGTTTATAGTCTTGTGCCTTCTTTCAATCGTTTGGAGCACTGAGATTGTCTCCTCTTTGGATAGTTAGGTGATCGAACCCTCTTGGTGCACTACTAGCACGTTCCGGCGAATATCCCTCGACATGGTTTCTATTGTCACCGCTATGCATGCTGTTGCATGCAATGTGCTCTCCTAATTTCTCTTGAGAGTGAGGCACAACCTTAACCACCGTATTCATCTTGTTATCTTGTAGTCATATTCCTTCAATTCATCCTTAGGCTTGCGCGTATCTAGCTACAACTTTCTAGGTTTGCTGTTCAGAAAGTCCTCCTTTAGTTCTTTTTCTAACTGTTTAATCTCCATATCCAATATCATATTCTGCCTTATGAGTAGTACCATATTTTTTTCCAATTTGTGAAGTTGTGCATTCCCTTGCCAAATGGCTTCCTGAATCCCTTCATACTCCTCTTCCCACAGTTGTTTGAACCCTTCAGCCTGGACTTCGTGCGCTATTCTCTTCTCCAATATTACCAAATCCATGGCCTTCTGCAGAGGTGCTTCCCGGACATCAGTTTTTGTACCATTCTGTAGCCTCAACTTCACGGCCATGTTTTTGCAAAGCACCAGACGTGCCCATCTGACCTGTGGGACATGCAGATCCCATTTTTTATATTATATCCGTTGACCCTTATTCATGACTTTGCATACCTTGGTGAACACTCCCCCCTTCGCACTTGGTAATGCGATCCGCCATTGCATCCTATTAGATATTGCGCTTGTAACACTATCGCTTGCCTGAACAGTCCATTCTAGTATGTTACTTTTGAATTTGTCTAAGGATTTGTCCAATCTTGTTATCCCCTCATCTGTTAGCATTTCCCTTGCTTCAGTTGTCATGTGCCATAATGATTGAATCATCAGGTTGCAATTCAGTGTGGTTACTTCATGCAACTAGTTCTGCCAGCATTCTATTTCTTCATCTGAATCTGAAGTATAGGAATTGTCGCGTTCCCATGATATTCTCCCATCTTCACTTAGGTTCACCCAATCTTGGTCTTACACCATTATCTGGTAAATTCAATCTAGCTCATCGTCACTGTCATTCTTGCACACAGGTTCTGTGTATCATGCTCCTTCGGCTGCATCCAGCGGAACTACTAGGCGTAGGGACTTTTACTTGAAAATCATTTTCCGCTTCTTCAGGTTGATGACTCCATTCATATCTACGGCCCATTCTATTCCTAACAACGTCGGGTAAGGGTTACTATCATCCACAATCTCTATTACCTCAAAGTCCGTGAGCATACTCACACCTTCAATATCCACCGTTACCCCTTATAGTCTTCCCATGGGCACAATATTTTATTGGTTCGCCATCCGTAATTGAATAGGAGACCACTGTAACATAGGCCAACCCATTCATTCCCAAGTCTGTTTTGGTAACATGTTCACGTCCAAACCCATGTCGAGGAATACCTGATCCATCTCATATTTTCCAATTTGCGATGTCAACTGCATTTCCCTCGCAGTGCACAAAGTATGCTTCCCCATCTTTCGAACTATGCGCAGTTCACCTGATCCTGCGCGCCTAGTGATTAGCTCTTGGAGTCCTTTAACTACCTTATTGTCTCATAGCAACTTCATGCATGTGTCTAAGAAGGTAGTAAGCATTGACAGATGCGTTCTTAGTTCTAGTTTATCCTTACTACCTGAAGTAGAGGCCTCCTTGAAACTCTTCTTAGCTTCCATAACTATTTCCTTTGTGTGTTCTGAGTCAAGCTCAGATTCCTTCGTAGGGGCATTGCGACCCCATGTATTGTGCTTGGGTTGCTTTCCCTTATCTTCCTCTATAGTCACGCCACTTCTAAGCACCATATTCATGTTGGGGTCTTCTTCACATAGTTCAGACCTCATAATTTGGATATGTTGAGTTGGAATAGGTTGTAGTACCCCTTTCTTGCAAATCTATGCGATCAATGTCGAGTAATACAAACAACATATTCTAGTCGGATTTGTACAGTCGTGCGCATAGTGCCCAAGTCCTCTGCAATTGTAGCATATTAATTGTTTGTGCCCTCGTCTGGGTCCCATTCCTCCTCATCCTCAACCTTGCCCTTGGAATCCCCATCGCGTGATAGCTACAGTTGGATTGAGGCCTCTCATTTCTATTTTCATTCGATAAGCTAGGATCCTATCCATCATTAGCTCATAGCTCTGACATGTCCACTCATCGTGACCCACTCATCTACATAAATTACAGTACAGTTGCAATGGAGTCTGGGTATACTTCTGCAACAGGTGACAATTATTTTTCACGTGCTTTCCTCCCACCTAACAAATCATGCACCAAAGCGCAATTTTCGCACTCGGCCCTCCTTGTGCCTTCGGTCACAATGGCATCGGTCCCCCTCTCACCAAATAGTTCGCAAATATAGGACAGTGATCCTTTTCGTGACCTTGGCCTTTACATTTTATACACCACACTTCTTTGCGTGCATCTGGCCGGGGCACCCTATCCTAGTTCAAACTTTACATCTCCATGCATAGTTTTTGTAGTTGCACATGGATTTGTTGGACTCCCAACCCCCGATCCTGTATCGGTATTTCACGCAACCTCATCACCATTTCCAATGCCTCTGCTTAGGTTGAGAGCTTCTGTTGTGACAGTGTCGTCGTCAGGTGTGGTGTCAAAGATGCCACAAACCATGCACAGTGTTGTGCATCTATCAGTGCCATATTAGCCTCGTGGATTGTAATTTTCAGCCTCTAATCCAGATCCCACGGAGTTTCGCCTGGAAGCATTGTGATCTCCTTGAATCCAATGATTGACTGCATCTCCGATTTTGGTTGGCTAAATTCTCTATTCAATGCAATCTAGATCTCCGTTATTCTGGCATTCGGGTGGTCATTGGAGTACTTGATATACCATGTCAGTGTGCGATCTTGTAGCGCACTTACCAGTGTGGCCTTCTTATTTTTATCACCCATAACCCCGTGTGCTTCCCACATTGCTCTTACTATGAACCAAAACTGATCTAGATCTTTGCTCCCTACTCCTTTGAATACATGCAACTTGATTGCGCTCACCATGCTAAACTACTGGTTTGGTGGAGGTGGTGTGGGCAAAGATTGAGGTGAAAAAGGTGATGGGAGTGATGGCATTAGTGGGGATGATAATTGCGGAATGCAATGCCTGATCAAATTGACCACACTCCTCAGAGAAACCCAAGCACACTCTTCCTCACTTGCTTGTGGAGGCGAAATTAAAGGACTGCTTTCTAACCCTTTGATACCTTTGTAGATCTTTCCATTTGATGTCGTTCCACTCATTAATGTATTTGCATCACCCATTTTTCACATAACAACATCTTAACCCAGGTATTCAAAGACTTGATGTACTTACCTCGTGGTCCCTTGAGAAAACATCTTTCTGCTTCTCTGTAGTTGACAGTTGTGTCTATCATAAACTCAGTGGTAAACCCTCCTATTATCTGATCCAGTCAATGGTCTACAGCCTGTGCGATCTTATCATCAGATGCTTCTATCTTGCGCACCAACTCTGGTGTCCACACTATTAGCTGATCGAGCTTGCACCTTCCCTGGCTGTCTACTAACCTCGTGATCCAATCATACAGTTCCGAAGAGAAGGCCGTAAAGAAGATCTTGTGGATTTCTGTATATATGAAGCAATCCAACCACCTCTTCTCAGATATTTGAGGTGTTTTATTTTCCTATATTATGAGCTCGTGCAGCTTTTGGTCCAACCAATCTTCAATTTCTTTCTTCGTAGGGTTCTATTTTTTCGACATCAAACATCCCTTAGGTAGATCCTGGTCCTGACAACAGAACCATTTGTTTGCTTATTGGGGCTTGAACTAGGTTCAAAAATGTTTAGTCAAATAAATCCCGAAGCTACCGGCCCTTTTGGCAACAATCCATGGAGCGCGAACTAAGGTCTCACCCGAGGTAGTATGGGAGGGTGTTGGAACTAGGTTTCCACATCCTAGGGATGTCTTGATGAAGTCTGGAAGTTCGCAAGCTCATCCTGCGTGCTGTGCTACTTCTATGTAGTCACCTATTTAGAGTAACTACCTTCACTCGGCTTGGAGGATGAGCACGAATGAAAATTACCTTTTCTGTGCTTAATATTACTATAAATCTTAAATTAACTTACTAAGGCACAATACTTTTAGTTACCATTTAACATAAATTGACATGTGCACAATTAAACTGTAAACAGATACATAAGCCAGAATATAGAAACAGATACGCAATATTCCAAAACCAACTTACCTTTATGAATGCCTTTTTCCAGTTACAATCCACTTCCTACCCTACGCACACAGTTGCAGGGGTCCATGCACTCAACTGCTGACTCTAACCAGGCATCCATGCACTTAGCTGTAGACTCTAACCAGGCCTCCGTGCACATAGTTGTGGAGCCCTATCCCTAATTACGACCCAAAACCCAGACTTGCAGACTCATATCTAATACCGCATTGAGACACGCATATTACTTCTTACATCACAAAAGATTCCTTTTACACTTAGAGCGTCGCTCTTAATTATACATTCCCATGGTCCGCGGACCATGGGTAGGCTAACACATTCTAGATTAATTTACAATATTTTAGGGTGGACTACCCTTACACTTGACCCATTACAATTCACGCTCTGCACACTTCCCGAAGCTTTTACAATACCAATACCCAAAAATGTGGGCTTTAAGCCCAAAAACCATTACACGGGGGATCTGCTGCCCAACAGAGAGCCATCTTCTCAGCACAGACAAAGGAGGTCACCTGAGCAGTACACTGGTTACATGGCCCTTGTTGGGGAATGGGTAAAGACCGACCCATCTTCCTTTGAGGAAGCAGTGCAGTAGCCAGTTTGGGTTGATTCTATGGTGGAGGAGCATGACTCCATAGTTTGAAACAATGTTTGGGATGTGGTTCCAAGACCGGAGAACAAGTCAGTTGTGAGTTCGCATTGGCTTTACAAGGTAAAGAAAGCTGCTGATGGTAGTGTGGAGAAACATAAGGCAAGGTTTGTTGCCTGTGGTTTCTCACAGGTCGAGGGGATCAAATATGATGAGACTTTTGTTCCTGTAGCAAGGTACTCATATATCAGATAGATGTTGGCACTATCAACACAGATGTGTTGGAAGATCCATTAGATGTATGTGAAGACTACATTCCTCAATGGAAAGATTGAGGAAGAGGTGTACATAGAGTAGCCAGAAGGATTTGAGACCTTCGATCATGAGTCGCATGTGTGCCGACTCAAGAGATATTTGTACAGGCTAAAGCAAGCACCTCATGCTTGGTACACCAAGATCGATAACTACTTCACCAGGTTGGACTTTACAAAGAGTGAAGCGGATGCGAACTTGTAACACATCATGGTAGAAGGTAAGCCATTAATCATTGTTCTTTATGTTGATGATCTAATATTAACAGGTGATTATCAGTTGATCAAGTCTTGCAAGAGAGTTCGAGATGAAAGACATGGGTCTCATGCACTACCTTCTAGGCATGGAAGTGTGGCAGAAGGATGAGGAAGTGTTTGTGTCTCAAGGCAAGTATGCCAATGAGATACTCAGGAGATTCTACATGGAGAAGTGCAAGCCCATGCAGACTCCTCTAACAAGTAACTGGAGGAAGGAGGATGCTACCTCAGGTGAGGTAGTAGCTACTACTATGTATCGGTAGCTTGTGGGTTCATTGATGTATTTAGTGAACACATGACTAGATTTTTGCTTTGCGGTCAACCAGCTGAGTCAAGCTATGGTTCAGCCTACCAAGCTATTTTAGAAGGCAGCGAAGCATGTTTTGACATACCTTAGAGGCACATCTCAGTATGGATTATGGTACAGATGGACAGAAGGAGTGAAGCTTTGGGGCTTCACAGATGTAGATTGGGTAGGGAGTCCATCAGATCAGAAGAGCACATCAGGAGGAATTTCTAACCTTGGTTAACTGTAGTTTCTTGGTAAAATAGGAAACAGAGGTCAGTTGCACTTAACTCAGCAGAGGTTGAATACATGGTTGCTAGTTAGGCAACATGTGAGGCCATTTGGATGTGGAAAATTCTATTGGGATTGTTTGATCAGAGGATGGATCCAACTGTGATATATTGTGACAATTATAGTTGTATAAAACTCTCAGAGAATCCAGTATTTCATGACAGGTCCAAGCACATCAACATCTGGCATTATCATCTTCGAGACTGTGTGGTGAAGAGGATCATGTTGTTGCAGTATGTTTCAACGGAGGAGCAAGATGCTGACATGTTGACTAAGGCATTTTCAAAGTGTAAATTCGAGATCCATAGAGATAGGATAGAGGTGGAAGATAATCCCTTTCTTGTTGAGAGGGAGCATTGAAAATAGCAACAAGAAATGCTAAAAATAGAAATGATAAAATTAGCATTACTATAAATATCATTTCAGTATATATTCCAATTTTGATTTGTCCTTGAATCAAAATTGAGAATTAAAATTCGAATTTAGTCTCACCAGTTGTTTGAAAAATAATTAATTAATTCATCTTGAGTTAATTAGTTGGAAAAATTCAAACATGAAGTCTTTGTGAAGTCATGCAACAGTTATTCCTTTGATTGAGGAAGTTATCCCTTAATTAAGGAGATAAGGATGAGTTGTATTTGAGTTGTAATTAGTTACCTTAGTTAACTGAGTTAAGTCTAATTAAATATGTTCCAAATAGTTTGTGGAACTAATTGTGAGTTCAGTCAGTTAATTCTTGCATGCATGCAACTAGTGTTCTCTAGATGACTAAATATTCTCTCATAAATAACTCATGCATGTTAGTTCAGACAAAGACCTAGGACAATGTACTATCATTTGCTAGAATATTCGCATGTGAATATCTCCTGCATGAAAAAGGCATTCATTCCTTGAGGATTGCGTAGTTACTACAGAGGTCAGGGTAGTGTGTGAGGTGAGAATCACACAGGTTATAGCTAGAGGACCCAGGAGAAAGTGCACAAGGAAATAGGAGGCTTGGAGGACTGAAGGAAGGCATATGTGTTGTCTATTCTGTCTATGAGCAGCAGTGAGCGATTGTATTGAGTGTTGGATAGCACTGTCAGAGCTAAAGATTGTGTAATCCTGAGATATTTCCACCTTGTATGATAATACGGATAGTGGGGGTTTAGCTGAGGTTTTTCCCACAGTATTATTCTGTGTTTCATGTATATTGATTCTTCTTCTTAGTTATATGTGTTATGTTTGATTCTTGCTCAAATTGATTAAGCTTCCGCAAGTTTGATGGTAGAAGTAGAATAAGTATTTTGCTTTAGTATATTTCATAATCAGGTTAATCTACAACGATAATTTCTATAGGTTTCCTTTTAGCTGGCAACTCCACTAGATCGGAAGCCTCATTTTTGTACAAAGATGTTATTTCATTGATGGCCTCTTTCCAGATTTTTCCATCCTTTGAATCTACTACCTCCCTAACAGTTCTGGGACCATCATTAGTAATAGGTAACATAAAATTTGAACAAAAAGAAGATGGACTTACATTTCTGGTTTCCATATTTCTCAAACTAATCTTCTCATAGTTGGAGTTTGTGGCTCTTCATCTTCTGATTCATGTTCTATTGTAAAGTGTGATTCTTCCTCTTTTAGCTCAAACTATATCTTCTCAAGTTCCTTTGGTAAGACTTCATGTTTAATAACATATTTCGCCTCTCGAAACATCACATCTCGATTGTACACAACCTTCCTTATTTCTAGGTTCCAAAGCTTATAATCTTTTAGACCATCCTTATACCCAATAAGATGCACCTTTGAGATTTACTATCCAACTTGTTTCTTTTCTCCTTTGGAATATGTACATATGCATCACAACCGAATACCCTCAGATGTGAAAGAGGGGGTTTCTTGCCAGTCCACACCTCATGTGGAGTATAATCCTCCAACATTGATGAAGGTGATATATTAACTAGGTAACACGTAGTCTCCACTGCCTCTACCTAGAATTCATGTCCAAACCTGACACCACTGAGCATGCTTCTTTCCTTTTCCATCAATGTCTTTCTCATTATTTCTACAACTCTGTTTTTTTGGGGTGTGTATGGAGTAGTACTTTTCCGTTCTATGCCACAATTCTTATAGAAATCTTCAAATTCCTTCTTGGAGAACTCTCCACCATTATCTGTCCTCAACACCTTTATCTTCTTCTCTGTCTAGTTTTCCACCAGAGCCTTAAATTCTTTAAACCTATCGAAGACTTCATTTTTTTTCCCGAGGAAATATATCCATGTAATCCTTGAGAATTCATCTATAAATGATACATAGTACACAAACTTACCCATTGATGGAACCGACACAGGTCCAAACACATCACTGTGCACAAGCTTTAATATCCCTTTGGCCCTCTTAGCACCGGAGGGGAAAATCACCCATTTCCACTTCCCATATGCAAAATATTCACAGAAATCAAAAATCCAGAGAGAAATTGGACATACCTTATACCATGCCATTACCATGAAGTATTTGAAGGCCCTTCTCTCCAATATGTCCAAGCCTTTGATGCCATAGCATGGTGTTTTCTCTAGAGACCACTAGAGTTTTTGCTCCACTTTCAGGAACCACAGAACTGTTGCACCCATCAATAACAGTGCTACCCAAAAGCTTGTATATAGTTCAAATTTGAACTCCCCACATCAATACCAGTGCTCCTTGAACCATCTTGTAGATATCTTTCTCGGACATTATTTTTACACTTGCATCATCCATCTTTCTTACAAAAATTAGATTTCTAGCCAATATAGAAATATGCAAAACACAAAGGAGTGTTCTAATCCTTCCACCTTGCAACTTCAACTTGACTTTTTTGCATCTAACAATTCTTGCCTTCATGTCATCCCCTAAGAAGACATCACCACCATCATATTTCTCATACTCACAGAACCAATCCCTATGAGGAGTGAAGTGAAAGGATGCACCTAAGTCAATCACCCATGCCTCATGATCTACATGTGTAATTTAATAAAAATCCAAGTACACATCCCCACCTTCATCTGAGGTGGTTTTGGCCTCTACATAAGGAGCATCATCAGATCCCTTTCCTTTCTCAAGAGCTTTAGATCTATAATCCTTTTGTTGTGCCCTTCCTTTCCGCATTTCCAACATACCATTATAGATCTCCCTCCAGATTTAGATCTCCCAGTCGAGGAATTATTTTTGTTTCTGTTCTAGGATTGTCCTTGTAAGACATCTCCATTCTGGCTCTCCATATTTTTCTGTCTCATCTCCTCCGACAACAAGGATGAGACTATTTCATCAAACTTCAAGGTAGTTGTATTGCTACCTATTACAACAACCAGACTATCCGATGAATCTGGTAGAGAACATGACAAAAGGATGCACTTATCTTCATCTGAAATCTTAATATCAACAAATAACAACTATCTTGCCATGTTACTAAAGGTGTTCAGATCTCTGCCTCCAAGTCTCAATCCTTCATCCTCATGTTATACAATTTTTTCCATAGGAAAAATTTGTTCACCGAAGACTTATATTGATACAAAGTCCTTAAATTGACCAACAATTCCTCTTTTGTTGCTTCTCCTGATACATTCAACAATATAGAATCTAAGGTACATAACCGTATTGCGCTCTTTTCCTTTCAATCCAACTTCACTTAGTCTTCTACAAATATTTCTATTGGTTTAATACTCAAATCTACTGTGGTCCATTGATCTTTATCCACCAACAAATCCTCCATCTTGAGTTTGTACAACTAAAAAATATGAGCATTAAATTTCTTGATCTCTACTTTCCACTTCTCACCATATTCTTTCACCGCAATAATCGATCCCACAAAACAGGGTCTACCACAGGCCTGAGCAAAATCCCTCAGCAGCAAAGGTGTCCCCTTGATGTCGAAATAACTCTGATACCACCTATAGGTTTTAACCCAATACAGAAATTACCTTCATATGAATTCTAAAAACCGAAAATAAACAATTGTGAGAACATAAAACATAAAAATGATACATAGATATTTTCCCCTAGATCCCAAAACTGGGACTACTATATTGATTTTTCATTATATTTCTTTCAGTGTTACAAGATATATATATATATATATATAATATATAATATTATATATATATATATATTATATATATATAATATACATTTGAAGCATTCATAAACCTGAATCCATTAACCTTGGACTAGAACACAACCATAGTTCCCTTGCTCGGATCTATAAAATACCATGGGTAGAAAACCATCATGCCCAAAACCATGTGTGAAATCCATGCACAAAACCATAGGTAGGTCTGCCCAACAAAAATAGGTTCCAAAAAAAATTCCCGGGGCATTCGACTAGTCATGGAGAGAATATAACAAACACCCAACAAAAGTCATGTTATAAACATACATATAACACTGAAGGGGCACATATGACCCTACATCTCCTTATCATCATCTATAGGTTCTCACACAAATAGAAACGAATACTTGAATCACTTATTCGAGAACCTGGAATACAATGGCACTCCACAAACTCATCCAGCTAGGGGTGTCATTCCCACCTTTGCATCTTTGATAAGCCCCCTATATCCTCATATGTTGGGGGAAATATCTCATGCTTGGGGGCATGAGGGAACCTCTTGCCACCTTCTCACTTGATTAACATAAGTCTCCTCCTAGACCCATGACCTAGGTATGGGAAATTAACCTTTCCTTACTTGGATAGTTTGTCTTACCAGCCTCTTTGATGAGCCATATACACATTGCGTGTCATAGATAATCAATGCCATATATTCAAAAATTATACTCTATGATTCCACACATACCACCCAGTCCTCATGTTTGACTTGGTGGGAAGGGATCATCTTATACCTTCTCAAATATTTCATTCCCATATTCCTTTCTTACCTTGATTCTTCACCATGAACCATCCTTACAAGAAGAATTAGGGCCATTTTCACACAAGGCCACCTACCTTAAAGTTGTAGATACATATTCGGATGGTTGGTTTATTCGCAATGATCTCAACAAGATTTAGGGTCTCCTCCTCCTCTCCAAATTAGGCAATAACTGAATGTGCAGATGAATTCAATTTGGGGGCAAGAAGCCCTTTTTATAGGGAAATGTTATATTTGAATTTAACCATTATGGGAAAACTATATCTTTATTTGATGAATTATTAGTACCATTGGAAATATCATACCAAACTCTATAATGGGTCTCTCTTCATTTTTGGCATTTTGAAACTTCACCTGGAAGCCATTTTTTCCATCAGGTCTCATTTTTCCACCTATCAAAATCAAATCTCTTCATATGATTCACATGTACTCTTGTACCACTTTTCCTTTACACTTGTTGACTTATCTATCAAGTTTCATCACGAGTAACTGTTATTTACTCATGTTTTCATGGTCTCCTTTGGGCCTTCCCCCATGTGGTAGCATCATAGAGTCGCACTTGTTCAGATCATTCGAGATGAATTTCCCTTGCATCCATGGAGTGTGTTCTCAGTTCCATTGAGTCCTATTAGTATATTACATTATCCATCGTTGCGTCACATTGATCCCATTCCACTCATATTAGGCCTCCAACTATTCTGACCTGTCTCTCAAAAGCCTTTGTCTGAGTAATTAACTGTCCCATATGGAATCATATTATTTGCTTCTAGGTTAACCATGCATATTATTCTATGACAAGGAAATTATTCATTCCAACACTCATCTTATTCCTTGATCATCATCCTTGGTGTTAATCTATCAATCACATTAGTATGATCCTCATGCCTTTGTTGAGGAATCTTCATTGCCTCAACTCTAGCAAGCTCTCTTCTATCGAATTCAACACATTTATTACAGGAAAGTGGTTTAGAGGGTAGTATACCCTAGTTCCAACCTTCATCATCATTCAGATCCTCATATCAAAGAAATGGAATCATCATTTCCTTTTGACTTGGTAGTTTCTCACGTGATCGACTCCAACTCATTATCACATGATCGAGAAACATATAGTTAATGGTCCAGTGATCCAACAGATTGTACCAACATTTCCTAGGCATGTGCATGTGATGTTCTAGACCTCATGAGGGGTTGGACCTTCAGATAGCCCCCCACATTCCTGGATGTTAGAAAATTATGATCCAACCTCAGATGTGGTTATGTAGATTCGGTTGGCTCGATTTTTGCCACTTACAGAGCCCACAGTATGCATGTCTCCTTTAGATCTACCACAAAAATCTTAAGATCCATTTCATATTCAATAGGGCTTATTCGGTTTTGATCTCTCCCTCAGTCACATTAGTATGGTACTCATGCCTTTGTTGAGGGATCCTCATTGCCTCAACTTTGGCAGGCCCTCTTCTATTGACTTCAACACATTGATTCCATTAGAGTGGTTTAGAGGGTGATGTACCTTATTTCCAACCTTCATAATTGTTCGTTGCCTCAAATCAAGAAAAGGGAATCATCATTTGCCTTTGACTTGGTAGTTTCTTGTGTGCTCGACTCAAACTCATTATCGCATGATCGAGAATCGTATAGTTGATGGTCCAATGATCTAGTAGATTGTACGAGCATTTCTTGGGTATGTGCATGAGATGTTCTAGACCTCATGAGGGGGTGGTCCTTCGGGTAGCCCCCGACATTCCCGAATGTCAGCAGATCATGATATAACCTTAGATGCAATTATGGAGATTTGGCTAGATCTATTTTCACTGCTTACAGATCCCATAGTATGCATGTCTCCTTTATATCATCCACTCAAATATTAAGATCCATTTTCTATTTAACAGGGCTTATTTGGTTGTGATATCTCTTTCTCTCAACTTGGGGGGGAATTATGTCTCAGGTACTCAAATCAACACATGTTTTTGTATTCATTTTCAAGCTATGTTTTTCTATGAAAATTATATATATGGGACTCATTATATCATTATATCACTTTTTGTCCCATTGATGCCTTCATATCATGCATCATGTACTTTATTTCTCAAACCCACATTGTTGGGCACAACATTTTTATTTATACTTAGTTATCTTAGTGAGTATGGGTGTGCGTCTCTCACCTCATTTGAGATTATGTACTTACCAATAAAAAGAGACTTCTATCAGATAAGTAGGTCTTTCCCCCTCCATTCTTAGTCCTTCCTTCTCTCTCTCTCTCTCTCTCTCTCTCTCTCTCTCTCTCTCTCTCTCTCTCTCTCTATGACTCCCCTTTAGTGTCTCATGAAAGTGAAAATTACAATGTATTTTAGTCATACAATTTGCTCCTGATACTCTTTCGTTGGGGGCCAATCCATTATCACCCAAAAAAAATTCACCTACCCTCATTTCTTACTAGGTGGATCAAAATAAACCATGTAGGAGTAATTTTACCATGGTAAAACCCACTTTCATCACATGAAATAATTTAGTAAACCATTTTTCTAAATGATATCTCATTAAAATCCAAAAAAACCCATGAGAATAATTAAATAAATCATTATTTATTTAATAATTTCTAGAAATAATTACTAAATCATCATTTGATATTTATTCTTATCGCTTTTGACTTAATTATCTTGGAATAATTAAATAAAGCATTATCTATTTATCATTCCTTATTTATCCCCTATTTTCTTTATGAGATAACTATTAAACGATTGTTTAATAATTGCTTTTTTCTTAATTCTCACAAAGTGATTAATAAATCATTTTTATTTGTTAATTGCTTCAACCACTTTCTAAATAAATATATTTGACCATTTTGAATATCTTTTCCCTCTCAAAAACAATAAAATTATCCACAATGGTTAGATTTTGATTTAATAAATAATATTTTCTTATTTCATAATTCTCAATCTATTCCAATATCTTGTTATAAATAGATGGTTTTCTCTCCATTCTTCACCATTGCCATTTTCATCATCCCCATTATCGTCTCGTAACATTTGAGCTCCCACTTGAGATCAAGAACCTTTTATTTTCTTTTCTTCCCATTGCATATTGAGAGAGAGAAACATGTTGTTGAAGCATAAGTTCAAGAAGGACCCATCCCATGGAGGGGAATCTATAGACCTAAAATTTTCCTCATTGGGTGTATCATTTTTAATTAATAAAACTACTTATTCATATTATCCATTTGGGTTTCTACACTTTTATTTCTGCAGTTATATGTTTCTATTTGCATATTATCTTTTGTTGCAAAATTATTTTTCGCAAAAACATACTTTCCCGTAGTGGCTCCATTGAAGTCATATGTGCAGGACACTTGGGCACAAACTGAAGGTAGTTTTGAGAAGTACAGGAACCAAGGATGGACAGAATCCTATTGGCACACACCAAATGAGTCAGAACAGGATTGGTCAAAGCTGGTCAAACTTGACCAGTCACTTTGAAAATAGTGTGATTTAGGGGTAGTTTTGTGATTTTATGGAATCTTCCCATATTTTTTGCAACAAAGGGATGAGTTTTACCCTATTAGGTGGAATAGGACTCTTTTTGGTTGTTACATCCATTATAGTTGATTTTGTTACATTCTTGGCCTATTTAAGAACAACTACTAAGCAACTATGGACATATTATTATCATTGTGATTGTTATCTTTTTTAATATAATTGAAGAATTGCTTCATACTTCTGGGGGATCATTGTTGTGAATGGTGAATTCTTATAGCTATTTTTTTTAGAGTGTTCCAGACAAAGGTGGAGGCCCCCCATACTGAGCTAAGTACATTATTTTGTGAATTAATGTGTATAATTGTGAGTAAGTTAGCATTTTATTTTTGTGTATAATCTCTGGTGAATATTTTCTGTATAAACTTATTAGCATGCCATGACCATTAATATTTTGGAATTTATGTCCTTTCAATGGCTAGTTTCAGTAAGGAAGGACAACACAGGTCTCCAAGTTGGAGCCTCCTCCTTGTGAACTAAGAATTGGGCTAGAATGTCTATCTATGCATTCATCCATTCTTGCTTTCTTAAATAAGGTGTTATGCTTTATGGTGTATTTAGTTTTGTTGAAAAAGAAATCGAAAGGAAGGACAACTGGGATCTCTAAGGCAGGAGCCTCTTCCTTATTGATTATGATTCAAATAAAATCACTATTCACTTGTTCATGCTTATATATTAGAATTTCTATGCTTTTTTTACAATCAATATTGTATATTTGTAATATGCATTTCCATTATTTTCATCTAAACAACTACTTTCTATACTAGTTAAATATAAGATCCATATACCTTGGTGTGCTTCTAAGTTTACCAACCTAGATTGATATTAAAACAAATGCTCTAATTAAAATCCATAAATTAGACAAACACTTTGCTCCACACCAATGTTCACATTTTTGGACCTATAACAACCATTTGAAATTGAGACGAATGCCTTTGACTATGTTATTGGTGTAGTTCTCACCCAACAAGGGACTCCAATGACCTACCACAATGAGACACTCTCTAATACCATTTGGGAATACCCACCTATGATAAAGAGATGTATTCCATCGCGCAGTGTTGCCGGAAATGAAACACCATATTCTGGGGAAGGAGACAATCATCCACATAGATCACCAACCTCTTCAATTTATATAGACACAAGGGAAGTTGTAGAATGAACATTATCAGAAATGGTCCATATATTTGCAAAAATTCCACTTGAATATTAAATACATGAAGGGAAGCACCAATGATATTGCAGATTGCCTCAGTTAACCACTGGTTCTAGCATTGACCACTATTCTCGACTCTTGTGGACACAAGACTTCTAGGTGGCTGCAAATTTATAACAAGGACTCATAATTTTACACCACATACCAAATTTTGATGGCTTAAAACAAAGTTCCAGACTTTTACCTCCAAGACACACTACTATGCCATCTAGGACACGTATGTTTTCCTTCAATCAAGCATGCTAAGGTGATTTTATAGGCATACTATAGTCAGTTCATGGGACACTTTGGTGTAGAAAAAACATTGGAAATATTGTAGAAGTATTTTTATTAGCTAGATCTCTGATAGGATGTTGGAAAATATATCAGATCTTGCATTTCATGTGTCATCACCAAGCCAAGAACTAAGAAGCAAAGCCTGGATACTCTTCCTACTCTTAGTTGGCCCTGGGAATCCATCACCATGGACTATATGTTTGGCCTTCCTTTTACTAAGCATGGCAACGACTGTATATTTGTGGTCATCAATAGATTTTCTAAGATGGCCATATTGACTCCTACAAGAAGAGTATCACAGTAGAATCCACTGCCAAAATATTCTTTGAATGAGTTTTGGTACATTTCAAGACCCTGTACACCATTATATCATATCAAGGTAGTATGTTCCCAAGCACATTCTAGTCGAGACTCTGGTCATTTTTGCATGTCAAACTCACCAAGTCGACTACATTCCACCCCCTTGACTAATGGTCAGATAAAGGTCTTCAATTGGATGATTTCGCACATACTACGCATGTACAACTATGAGAATATGCAAACATAATATGATATTCTTCCCTATGTGTAACATAGTTATAACATAGCTCTCCATAGTTCAACTAGCCACAAACCATTTCAAGTGGGCCTAGGATTTCAACCATTATATACCATTGATGTTGCACTGACTCTTGTAACTACACAGGGAGAATTTTCCCATGTCAAGTTCGAAGTTGATAAATCCACTGAGTTTATTGAATTCATTTAGCACATCTTCCAGTAGCTTCACAACATCTTAGATAAAGGCAATTCTAAGTGAAAACAATGACATGATCAACATCAAGTGCCACATAAGTTTCATGTGGGTGATAAATTTTGGTTGCATTTGCAGAAATAATGCCTTGTTGAAGCCCATCAGAAGCTTTGACCACTCTAATATGGGACTTGCACCATCACCAAGGTTGTGGGAGATAATTTTTTCGTGCTCAGTATACCCCTATTCCTTGGCTTGCACCATGTATTCAATCTGGACTTCCTTCGACCATACTTTCCACCATTGTTGGACACATCAAAGATTGATGAGCAGATGGCATGAATAGACCTCAACCCAGAATGCATTGAATAGCCCACAACTGAACATGTCATGGACACATAGACTAAGAAAAATCTTCAAAAAAGGATCCAACTGTATCGAATTATCAAAATTGGCTAGCTCTTGCACTAAGGCAAGTGGTTCGCTAGGGACCAAGCTCAGCAGAAGTTTCCCCATCTCATGGAGGCACTCAATGAAGTTGGTACCAGTTATTCCTAAGGGGGGAGGACTGATCTAGGTTTATATTGGTGGCCACTCACCTATTCCACTTGGACTCCCAACATTGTTTCCTTTCAATTTCTTTAATTCTAGCACAACTTTCTAATTTTGGCAATTTTTTCGGGTCCTGAACTTGTGGAACTGTTTTGAGGCCCTAAAAAACTATTTTTTGGTGGCTTTTGATTTCCAAAGAAACAAATTGTCCTCATAAATATCTTTCTAACGAAGTATCGTACATTCCAAACAAGGATCATATGCCCAAATTATGAGCCCGAGAAGTTGGCGTTCCAAGTAATCCCAATAAGGAACACAAACATTTGGTCCTTCATCTTCTAGGGCTAGATTTTTTTATGTTTACGATTTTCCATTGTTTCTCAATAATAGAAGGGCCTCTGAGCCTCATTGTAACATAGTTCATAGGGCATGTATCTGCCATATCTATTCTTAGAGATAAGCTACCATCACCCAAGCTTGGTTTTTTCTCTTATGTATGTAAACAATTTTTAGTAGTTCTATTTATTAATTGATGTTATATTTCATTGTATCTCTATGTTTTGGTTTGAATCTGTATTTCATTTGGTTTCTTCTTAAATCTGAATCATATTTATAGTTAACTAGCATGGTAACAAGAGAAACTACTCCACTTCAACTAGTTGACTCAATTATAAGGAACTAGTTTTGTATTGGTTGATGGAGTAAATTCAAGGAACACCTCCTATAGACATTTGGATGAGGTTGGGCTAGAAGAGAGAGCATTTGGGTCATGGTGATATTGGGCACTTATCCTATGTGGGTTGGACTAGCAGGCACTAAGGCTTTTTGGCAACCCTTATAATTGAAGCGGTAATAGGCATTTTAGCTTAGACAAAAGTGAAGATAAAACATTCTTCATATTTTTTATTTTTCCACATCCTTTCAATTGTTCCATGAGTAACTTGAATTTGGTGAGTTATTCTTCAATGGATGCATGCGCATTAGGTACAAGTGATGAGAATTTTTCTTCCAATTATAAGGATCAAAATTTGTCAAATTTACCAAATATGGAAGCTAACCTTCCCCAACTTTCTTTTTTACTTTCATATTCAACAATATGAAATAGTAGCTATCTAAAAAATGTAAGCCAATTAAACCATAACTTCATCCCATTTTTATTTTCTATAGATAAATATTTTTATTTCTTTAATAAACATTAGCTGAGTCTCATTTAACATATGCCAGAGCCCTTTTGATTGGAGTAACCATTGCATTTTAAATTTCCAAGTGTGACAATTGTGGGGAGTAAGAAGCTTAATAGTATTTGACTCTACATGTTATTTAAAAAAATTAAAAAACAAACTTGATCAAAATCTAGCCAATTTGAAACTTCAAACAATGCAACTAATGTGTTATTATTTAACACTTCAATATGCCTCTTTTACCACCCGGATGCGGGTGAACACCGAGACATTTAATGGTGAACCGACAGATTGATGGCGTTCGTACCAGCGCACCATCCCAAGTTCACCTGAAGCGAACACAGGCCCGCCTGCATGCTGCATTTAATGACTACTCAGGTTGAGATTCGAATGCAGTTTGCATTAACATGGAGCCTTTCAACCCCTTAGTCTGCCTATTGGGCTAATTTATTAACATAAATTAACACAAGTATTTAAATATCAATCCAGGTTTGTAAAAATTGGAGACAAATCCATAGTATATGGACATCAGATATAACCAAGTTTAGAAGATAAAATTTAAAGATTTAAAGAAGTACATATTACAAATATAAACCTATTTTAACAATTTCTAATTCATTTATGTAATATATGAGGGAAGAGGCTCCTAACTTAGGAGAACCAGTTTGTCTTTCCCTACAATACTAATTTCATGAAGATAAATCTAAGAGCACTAATTAATAATGGTTTATGATGTAGAAGATGTCAAAGAAGAGGCTCCTAACTAAGGAGGTCTAGATTGTCCTTCTTCACAATCCTACTATATCACAATCACCATTGCTTCAAACTAGAAATGCAGAAATAACTTCAAATAAGAAATGGAGAATGAAATTCAGTTTTAATTCAAGATCAAATAGAAGGGGAATTTAACTTAAATTCCTATGTGTCCCTTCATATGTAGATTAGAATTAAACCAATATTCATTTAGCAACCATCACACATCTAAATACATTTGAAACAAGAACTAATCTATGAAAACTATGAAAATTGAACCAAGAAGTGCACTTAGCTTGGTGTGGGGGCCCTCCACCTTTACCTTACAAACTTGAAGAAATATCAGCTACAACAACTTCAGTAAATAAACCAAGGATGAACAACAAATTGAAATGAAACAGGTTCTTCAAATTAGCTTCCAACTCCAAAGTGTCTCAGCATAAAACTATACAAAAGGTACATACATCAGCCATCAAAGTCTTGGCTTTAAATAGAGGTTTTGTGAAACAAACTGATCTATGTTATCCCTAACACTCATATCTACTCATATCCATCTATCTAGGTCGAATTCATCCCAAGAAATATGGTCAATCCAATAAAATCTCAAAACTACCCTATTTCCTAGGGATTTTCTGGTGACTAGTCATGTTTGACCAGCCTTGACCGGGCCTAATAAATCTTGTTTTGACCGAATGAAGTGGAGTTATCTCAGTCCTAGTTCCCAAGCATTCTATTCATGCATACAACTCAATCCCAAGTGTCCTGAAAACATTTCATCCACATAGCTATTACGGGAATTTCCGATTCAATCCAAAATTGCACTTGAAACTCAATTTTCATAAAAACTTCTAGAAATTGCAAAATTAAAATTAAATACTTGAATATGCATAAAATACATAAAAATGATATGGATGCAATGGAAAATATAAAGATTAAGTAAGTTTCCTTAAGCAAAAATAGACCAAAAGTGAGGGCCAACATCTCCCCCTTGTTGATCTTCAAGCATGTCCTCATGCTTGTTTCTTCCTTTTGACCTTTTACTTCTATATGCTGATTGGCCTGCTGATGTACTTGTGGCTCTGACCCTTGAAGATGAAGCTTTCTCTTGAGCTACCTGTAAAAGGATATCTATACCTCCATGTACTTCTTCTCTTTTCTTGTAGATGACATTCTTTACCTATCAGTGGAAAAATTACAGCTTGGGCTATTTATTCTGGAGTGATGGGAACAAGACTCTCTCTGATGCATGATGAGGTTTCACCATAAACATACAAATTCAAAGACTTTACAGTATTCCTCCTCTGATGATAAAATGCCAATATATCATTCTAGATGAGCAGCTTCAAAGAAGACAACATATAAAACTTGAATTTCGCAATACATTCTGACACAAGATTCATGTCCCTCTCAAGTTAGCAATATCAACAATTTTACTCAAAGGATCCAATATCCAGTTTCTCTTACATCTCACTAAAAGAAGAAATTTTTTTATGTCTAGGCATTCACTTTCAATTTAGCCACTGGTTTACCCACACAATCTGCAAAATAGGGGTCAAACGAACCATAAAATTATCCCAAATGGAAATGAATTTGAGAAACCTGCCCACATGGAGCCTAACTAGGCTCATTCTAAAGAAAACCCATGTTTTTGTTTTTCAAATTGCATTTTATTTTACTCAGAAAAAGGCAACAAGAAATAGTGGCTTTCAAAAATCGAAATGCCTTTCTAGGACTGATTAAAATTTTCATGATCATCAAATTTAAAATCAATTTCTCTCTTCAAATGCTTCTTCACTATCCTGCTTACCTCTTTTTGATGTTCTTTTTAAAAAACAATTGAATTGCAAGCTTGTTTAATTTCCATCTAACTGTAACAATAAGTCAATGCTTTTTTAAATCATTACTCTTTGTAGAAAAGAAACAAACATTTTTCTTATTCTCTGATTCAATAACCAGTTTCTGTTATGTCCATGCAATAAATCATTCTCTTGTATATAACTTTGTAAAAAAACCTAAGCTCTATTTTGAAATAGAAATATATGAAGAAAACAATAGAATGAATCTATTTTTGTTTTTCTTAATATAATCTCAGACTAGTTTTCTTCATCGAGTTTAAATTGAAGCTCTATGTATATTTCAATATGCAATACTTCTCTGCCCAATAACCAATATACAATTCTGCTTAATAACCAATCTTCAGCATATCTAATCGACATATGACTCTTCATTGCTCCAATGACCAATATAAACCCCTGCACTATTTTGTTTAATCAACATATGACAATTCACTGCCCAATGACCAATATAAACCATTGCACTGTTTATACAAACAACATAAGACAGTCAATGTAATTTTGGCTCTGCATACCCAAATCTTCAAACATAAGCCCAAACTTTGTTTTTATTGACCCATTCCTTCATGCATCGAACTGAAACTTAACTATTTAATCATAAAAACACATGTACAGGTGTAGTTTTAGGCTCAGCCAACTACATGTTTTCAAAACTTCACTCAAAATTTTCATTCATTACTTCAGCATGCAATCAAACCATAATAAACATTTTATTTTGTGGAGAACCAGGATCTGTCAGATGATTTATTTTATTGTCTCCATCTCACAGTTAATAACTCATTCATTTACTTGAAGCTAGTTCCTTGTGCATTATTTGTCCAAGCAAACTCACTGTGCAATTAATCTGAAGCCATGTCATCGTGCAAACAATCAATTTCAGTATGAAAACACTACGTTTTCAATGCAAACTCTGCGATTTTATAAAGTATACCTGACTTTTGTTGAAGAAGTGGCATGATTCCTCTGTATCGTGGCCCAATTAACTGTGGTTTCCACTGTTAAACTTCATTTAAACACCCTACGGCTTTACTGATGGAAGAGTCTCAATGAATGGTAGTGACACATCTTAGAAGTGGTAGAAGCATTATCTTATAACTAATGTTTTCATTAAAAAAATAAAAAATATCCCGAGATTTCCTCAAAAATATCTATTGCATTAATGAAAACAAAATCTCTCTCTCGGTCTATTCTGCTTGAGCTTACACGTCAGCCAGATCTCTTAACTTATCCCTCAGTTATCTCCTCTTATTCTTCTTATCTCCCCAGGTCCTTAGCACTCTATTTCTACCTTCGCTTCCTCTGTCAAAAGGTTTTACTTCCCTCAACTACTGGCCAATGGCATCTACCGTCTTCCAAAGCCTCTCAATGGCTATGATGGGAACAAATTTATGGTTCTGAGCTTCAAAAATGGTAGATCTCTTCTCTCTTAATACGCACAGGGTTTTTTTTCTGCTTGTTTCAGAACATTTTGATAGCTTCACTATTTGGTTGTTGTCCTTTGACCAAATGTCGTGCAAATTGCATACTAAATTGAAATTATTTCAACCCGGTTGTCGACAATATGGTTCATTATTTCTGCATTTGAATTCAAAAAAATTTATTATGATTTTAGCTCAGCTTATATACCTTGGCTTACATTTGATTCATTTGTGGCCATCCTCCAATCCATTCGTGGATGTCCTGCATATCAACCCCGCAATACCATATAACATGTATACTATGTTTTGATTTCCACGTTGGTTGCATGAATCATGGTTTTGTTTTGCACTTTCACTACTACCTACATCTGCTTGCATTAACCATTCATCCCTTCTCATTGTATTTCCACCATATGAACCATACACCCATAAATCATTTCAATTTGATTTGTTTAATGGCTTTTCCATAATGCGCATGCTTGCTATTTATTGTAATGTATTTCCATAAGTCTGCTATGATAATAGCCTTACCCCATCATATTACCATATACTTTCCACTGTATCATATTTCATGCATATATTACTAATAACATTTCTTCTTATGCGCCATGATAAGGTTTAATTGTTTTGATTTGTATGCTTTGCAATATGTGCATCTCTTATATCTCCTATGTTGTTTTAACATATCGTTTTAATTTTAAAATGACCATTCAGGTCATGTTTAAACTTATCCATGATGCTAATTGCTTGGTTTGTTTGTGCAGGTTTCATTGCATCTTTTAATCCCTTTTTCTTAGATGAAAAGTACTAAAGATTATATACTTAGGGTTAGGGTTATGAAATGAATATGGAATGTAGGAAATAAATATAGGATATACATAGGTAAATATAAAATGATAGTTAGGGTTATGAAATGTTAGGGTTATGGAATGAATATGAAATATATGAATGGGATATAGAATATAAGTATAGGATTAGGTCTAAGATAATGGGTATAGGATGAGGAAAATGTGATGAATATAAAATATGCATTCAGGTATTAACTCAATTTTAACAAAGTCTAAATATTTCTACAAAAAATTGAATTTACAAGAGAAAAATTGTGCACTTACTATACTTGTACTTCCCTGATAGTATTGGATGAATGCTGTTGTTTTTTAACAATATTGGATGAAGTTGTCTTGTTCGAATATCGTATATAGATAGAAACATAGATCTTATTTATGCTTCCTGTTCTACGTTCTTCATTGATTCTAGTCCATTGATTGTTGATGTCATTCAGGTCCCTCTGCAATTGATTCATAATAACTCAGGTCCCTTCTGTCATGTACTTTTTTATGCAATATATACATGTTTTTGCTAACATTTCAGGTCCCTCTGCAATTGATTTCAAAAATATTTTAGGTCCCAACTACCAACAATACAAGTTCCATCGTCAATTCAGCTGCATAACTAAGTTTATTTTTGCAAAATTCCCCCCTTGCTAATGGGAAGACTTGTCCCCAAGTCTTGTTTATTCTGGAGGATGATTCCTACAAACTCAAACTGAAGAAATGGTAAAAAAAAATAGAGAATTCATATTGGCCAAGCTGGTTGGTTTTCCTATATGAAATCGAGTTTGTATTGTGCCACTTTCGTGGATTTTCACAACCAAACTCCTTTATTATTTTTTATCTCTTTCTATATATATTATATATATATATATTATATATATATATATATATATATTTCCTTTTCTTTTCTGGATGGAGGTGGGGTGTAATGGAGTAGGGAAGTATGAAAATCTTATGAAAATAGGTTATATTGAAGTCATGATTTAGTAGTAAATGGATAGATAATAAGTCTGGACTTCAAAATGCATCGTCATAGAGCATAACATACAATATGGATGATGGATCAAATCATGAACAATATGTCTTATGAAAGGCTTCATTGTGACTTGACATGGTACAGAACTTGACTTCTTCTTTTGATGATTATCTTCATGTCTTTTTGCCTCGATCTCGATCATGTTGTAGGGTTTGTTGATGTTGTTGGTCAACATCTAAGAGCAAGCTTCAAGAGTTTGAGTTTCATTGAATGAACTTAACATCAAGTGAATTTTAACTTTGCTTTGACTTGAATATTTGTATTCATATTCTGGAATATGAATTTGACCTTGAAAATTACTTCATCCATGGAGTTCACTCCTTCATTCTTCCTATGACCCGCAAAAACATAGCACTTGCATGCAATACAACATTAGATGATGGAGTAAGAGAGGTGTAAAGTCTCTATTCTTCCAATAAACATGTAAATAATTACAAGCATTGCTTAGAAAACAAATCCAAAGATGATATACAAACAAAATGCATTTAATTACCCCTTGAGGAATGGTGACCAACCTAGACCTCCTAGCGTATTTTGTTTACAAAATATTTGTTTTATATCCAATTAGAGTGATTCCAAAGCCAAGTTGAAGTGAATTCATATGGCTACCTCCTGTATAAATAGGTTTTCAAAATGGTTTAAAATTATATTTTAAAAATTATAAGGAGTGACATGTTTGATAGAGCTGCTTGTTAATTTTTAACTAGACCAACAATCACTATTTGAAGTGTAACTTCTTTGATAAAGATAGGATCAATGTAATTCCACTTGTAGATTAAATTCAATTCATTTTTTTATTTCCAGTAGAATAGGTTTTAAAAATTCTTGTGCTTGATATCACAAAATTGGTGATGAATAGACCTAGGAGGCAGAGTTTTACTATACTGTTTTGAAGACATGCAGTCACTAAATGTGGCATAAATTTTTCATTTGACCTCAAAATGGGATGATTAAAATTGTGTCTTAAAATATACTTAAATATATATCTCCCATATAAACATGTTTTGAAAAGAAGATGATTTGATATTTCAAATATGCCAATGAACAGTCAAGACCTAGAATTGTCACCATGCAGATTTTTCGACAAGCAGTTCGTATTTCAAGAATAGCTTCTTCATATGACCTGATTGAAGTGATTCAAATTGATTTCGAAACTGGATTCCAAGAGCTATCTTCCCTATGATTTTCATATAAAAATGTTTCCACTAGACACTTCAAATATAGGCTGTCCTAACTCTGTCCTCAACATTTCACTTGAGATTTAGTTTTGATTTTGATCACATTTTTATTTGTGATATAAATTGAAAACTTCAAAGTCGATTCCAAAACTAGATTTGAAGAGATATGTAAAAAAAGCCATGATTTCAGAATGATCATATATGGTTACCCAAAATAGGCTTGTTCTTACTGCATTTTTCCATGTAGTCCTTTCAAATTAATATTGAACAATGATTTGAAGAAATAGTTTGAAACAAATTTACTATGGAAGTCTTATTGTGAATTCATTTGACTTGTTTATTTATTCTATTCTATCCTATTCTATTTTAGAAAAACAATTCATTCTCTCAAGTATAAGAGAATTTCCAGTGCATCCATTTTCGTAACAAGATCATAAGTAAAATCATATCCAAATTTGAAAAATATACTTTAATGAATGTTTGGACATGAAAATTTATCTGATCATAAAGATTTGATGAGAAAGAATTTTGAAGAATGGAGTAGTGGTGTAACCTATTATTTAACATCATTTTTTAGATCTTGTCTTGTAAATGGATTTTGTAGTTTTTTTTTTTTTTTTTTTTTTTTTTTTTTTTTTTTTTTTTTGGGGGTTTTGTTTTGGGAATCTACTTTTAGGATCTCTATTTCTAGGCATAAAGAAACATAACTAAGATAAATGTATAATAGCCAACTTTTTAGTGTTTTTGTTTCTCTTCTATTTGACTATGTTCATAATTGCCTCCCTAGCAACGGCATCAAAATGTTGGGCTAATTTATTAACATAAATTAACACAAGTATTTAATTATCAATCTGGGTTTGTAAAACTTGGAGGCAAATCCACAGTATATGGACATCAGATACAATCAAGTTTAGAAGATAAAATTTGAAGATTTAAAGAAGTACATATTACAAATATAAACCTATTTTAACAATTTCTAATTCATTTATGTAATATATGAGGGAAGAGGCTCCTAACTTAGGAGAACCCGGTTGTCCTTCCCTACAATACTGCTTTCATGAAGATAAAGCTAAGAGCACTAATTAACAATGGTTTATGATGTAGAAGATGTAAAAGAAGAGGCTCCTAACTAAGGAGGTCCATATTGCCCTTCTTCACAATCCTACTATATCACAATCACCATTGCTTCAAACCAGAAATGCATAAATAACTTCAAATAAGAAATGGAGAATGAAATTTAGTTTTAGTTCAAGATGAAATAGAAGGGGAATTTAACTTAAATTCCTGTGTGTCCCTTCATATGTAGATATAATTAAACCAATATTCATTCAGCAATCATCACACATCTAAATACATTTGAAACACGAACTAATCTATGAAAACTATGAAAATTGAACCAAGAAGTGCACATATGTAGATATAATTAAACCAATATTCATTCAGCAATCATCACATATCTAAATACATTTGAAACAAGAACTGATCTATGAAAACTATGAAAATTGAACCAAGAAGTGCACTTACCTTGGTGTGGGGGCCCTCCACCCTTGCCTTGCACACTTGAAGAAATCTCAGCTACAACAACTTCAGTAAATCAACCAAGGATGAACAACAAATTGAAATGAAATAGGTTCTTCAAATTAGCTTCCAACTCCAAAGTGTCTCAGCATAAAACTATATAAAAGTTACATACATAAGCCATCAAAGTCTTGGCTTTAAATAGAGGTTTTGGGAAAAAAACTAACCTATATTATCTCTAACACTCATATCTACTCATATCCACCTATCTAGGTCAAAATCATCCAATTCATCCCAAGAAATATGGTCAATCCCATAAAATATCAAAATTGCCCTATTTCCTAGGGATTTTCTGGTGACTAGTCATGTTTGACTAGCCTTGAACGGGCCTAATAAAGCTTGTTTTGACCAAACGAAATGGAGTTAGCTCAATCCTAGTTCCCAAGATTTCCATTCATGCATCCAACTCAAGCCCAAGTGTCCTGCAAACATGTCATCCACATAGCTATTATGGGAATTTCTGATTCAGTCCAAAATTGCACTTGAAACTCAATTTTCATAAGAACTTCTAGAAATTGCAAAATTAAAATTAAATACATGAATATGCATAAAATACATAAAAATGAGATGGATGTGATGGAAAATGGATGGAAAATATAAATATTAAGTAAGTTTCCTTAAGCAAAAATAGACCAAAACTGAGGGCCAACACTGCCCTCCTTCCCTCAGCATCTGTCTGCCCCAAGCTGGAAATCCCTGCAGCAAAACTGTTACCGGGAGCCACTGCTGGCTTATGTGCTATATCGACCTTGGAAATGGGCATCATTACTCACATTCTAGGCATTGCTCTTTGAATCCTACCCAGTCACCCTCTGTTCATACTTTGTTATCCTTCCCGGCCTTCTATCCTGCTGATTTCCATTCACACCACATTGATATGGTCCGTCACCGAATGAGGAGATGCAAAGGTGGTACCCATAGTGGCAGCGCTCGCCCACAGGTAGTGCAAAGCCCTGAACCTGCCTCAACACCTCCTCCCCATGAAAATTCTCCCCCTCCCATCTTGCCTCACAGACATTATCCTCAAACTTGCAGTGGTCGAGGTCGTGTGCAGGCTTCATTGGCTAGGCACAGAGATTTCAGGCTTCATATAGCCACTTTTACTTTCCACCCCAGTTTTGTCCCTCACTCGACTGAATTTAGGTTCCAGAGCAACCTAAACAGGCCCATCATAACTGCCAATGTTACGATTGCATTCTCTAAAGAAAGTGAGCAGCACAACGCTCCTCTGAGAAACTCTGAAATGCAACTTCAGGAGGAACGCAGTCATGGAGTTTTTCATGGCTCTGAGCAGCTCCCGAAGGATGAAGGTAGGGGAATTCAACGTGGTAGACTGCATGCAGAAGGTGAACACGCTGATGAGATTCGCCAACCAAGTGGCAGCTCAGTCAGAGCTTTTATTTCGATGGTTATAGCCAATAGTTAGAGCGGCACCCTTCCTGAGAGGGAGCCTCCAGGTGGCATGGCGGAAGGCGACATGGCGGAGGAGGACAAGGAATGGTATCGGTACGCTTGTCACATTGTCGAGGAGACTCCTGACCAGGATGAACCCAAGAGAAGCCACGTGGCATCTACTGCCACCCAAGCGCCAACTCAGGTTTCTGTCGCTGACGGGTTTGGTCCAGTCACTTGTTGTTTTATATTTTTGTCTAAACAATAGGTGGTATGTCATATTTTCAGTTGCATCAGGTGGTGTTGTGTCAAAACTTCTTCTGGTTTCTTCGGTGTTGGGTCCAAGTCATATGTATGGTTTTATGCTATGTCAAACTGGTTTCCCCAAATATTGGGTAGTTTAGATACTCATGATGAACTTCGTTGACAGTGGGTGAGGCTGAGGGCTCTTTGTAATTTTATTTTTTGTTTCTTTTAATATAATTAGCCTTACATAGAAAAAAATAAAAAGAAAAATAAAAATAAAATAAAATAAAATAAAAATGCCTCTTTTACATTAAATGCGATAACAAAACAAATATTTTTTATTTTATTTTAATTATTATTTACCTTAATAAATAATAACAAAACTTGCTCAAACTTAAAAAATGAATATTCTTTCCTAGAAACGTTTGCCTAAAAAGGTAATTTACATATCCTCCAAAATTTTCAATATTCTTCTAAACAAAAGATGGTTCACTAAAAGTAATTGTATAGGTGCATAACTAACATGTGCCATGGGGGAAATAGTAACTAGACCTTAGAAAATGATAAAGGTCATATGTTGTGATAAGTCCCTATTGAAGACCAGTTGAGGTCGTGTTTTGGGCATGAAGGTGTTAGACCATGAATTGCAAAGTATTCTTGCAATTTTTCAGGTGTCTCTCACTTTCTCTCTTTGGATAATATGGATTCTAGGCAAAATTATATGTTTTCTAAAAAAAATTGTCTTGGTTGTCTCATTTATTAGATAAGGAAAATTAGGATATATTGTATATTACATGGGTTATCACTCAAGAATTTGATCCTCAACAAAACTGGACTCTCCCAGATATTGATGTGGATAAGATATATAATATGCTCGTGTTTAAATTTAAAGTTTCTAGTCTCTTCCAATTTTCCTCTGTTAATATTGCCATTTCCTTGTCTCAACAAGTCTACCAGGTTCCTTTGATCCATAAGGAAGATGTAGAGTGGGGTCTTGAAAATGGATTTAAATACATCATATTGGGCTTATATAGTTCGGAATCAATCCTCTGGTGTGACCTAGACTAAATACTTAATGCTTAACTTGTGTCCTTGATTCCAGAGCTAATGATTTTAATGATGCATTAATAGGAGGTTTCCAAATTCCTTTAAATAATGGACTTGCATGGTCATCAGTAATCCCTCACTATGAGGTCTCATTGGTAGACGCTTACATTAATGAATTCCTACAAGCCTTTATTCAATTCCATGGGTTTAACTTTGCTCCTAATACCCAGATAGCTAAACTTCATACCACAGTTTGTATATGTTTTGTCACATCAAGCATGCCCCCTATAAATTACAAAATGCATAAAAGAGCACTCAAAGAGGGAGTTATAGTCAACCCAGGTAATGCAACTCCACTCCATATTGGACTTAATGAGCTAACTCTGCCTGAATAATGGCCAAGTTCGTACCAACTTCTCCCTCAAAAGTATCCCCAATTAGCTAACAAATCCCACCAATTGAGAGTTGTACCCATAGGAGATGGTCGAACTAGTCTCAGGTTCCAGAATCCTAATCCATTAAATTAAAGTTTATTAGCAAAACTTGAAAAAACACCTATTCCTACGAGATTGTCAGTTTCTACTATACCTACTACTAGTTTTGGTAGTCATGTACAAATGCATAAAGCCATTTCTTCTCATTCATGTGTGTATTACCAAAATAACAAAATAAATACCAAAAATAAATATCATTCTATTGATATTCCATCTAGTTCTCAGTCACACCATGGTCAACATTCAGATTGTCCTGATTGTGTCATGATTCCCACATCTAACATAAAAATGTACAGTCTTCCCAGAGAAAAACCAGGAAACAAAATCACACTTCTCGAGAGAATTTAAGAGCCAACAAATGCTTCCCCAAAATTGAAAAATGGTTCCTTTCAATGTGATCTTCAGTTCCCTCATTATCGATCATCTTCATAAGCTGAACGTACCGAGCCAGTCAAATTTCTCAATTACAATAATTATCAGTCTGTATGTTTGGCTCAAAACTTAGATGATTTAGCCAAAGACATTCTTGAAGTCAAAAATCATGTCAAAATGATACATCAGACATATGATACTATATATTCTCATCGAAATGTGATGATATACTATATATTATTGTCATACATAAAATTATCATAAGTGTCCTTCTTGGATTTGATAATCATAAATTTTGTTTTATTAGTGTTAACAGTCATACCCATGGTAGAGCATAAATCCTTAAGAAGCCTGAGTTGCTTATCAAGATCGGATGGGCACCTTGCGAAAAGAACAATATCGTCAGCATAGAGAAGAAGGATGATGACTATCCCAGCTAAGATCATGCCATCACATCCTGCTTCCTCTAAATAGCCTTCGAGCTTATTGATGTGAATGCCAAATAGGGTAGGAGAGAGGCGGAAACCTTTTTTAACTCCGATGTTACACTTAATATCTTTCGACCACCCCTCATTTCTCTTTAGCTTGGCAATTACATTCTCATATAACCTTATAGCAGTAGCTCTCAACTCGAGAGGAACTTTTAGCTCTTCTAATCTATTCCAAAGGTTGTATCTAGGAACCGTATCGAAAGCCTTTCTAAAGTCCACAAAGTAGAAAAATAAATTGGATTTATCATTATGACATTCCTCCACAATGGTCCTAAGCGTAACGAGGTGGTCTATTGTTGAGTGATGCCTTTTGAAACCTGCTTTGCCTTTAGCCCGTTTACCTTCACTTTCAAGCCATATGCTTAACTTCTTTTCCAAAATACTACCATATAACTTAGCTAAGAGAGGGCTGATCATAATTGTCCAATAATTAGAGGGGTTATTTGTATCTCCATTTTTAAAAATAGGGATAATTAGGCTCTCAGTCCAAGGTTTAGCGAACCCTTGCTTGACTGCTTGATTGAAAATCTTGTGGATGTGGGGGATGAGGACAGGACCTCCAATTTTTAAGATTTCCACTTGGTAACCTTCAATGTCCTTAGCTTTCCCATTAGCGAGGCGATTAACTCCAAACTTAATGTCTTCTAAAGAGAAAAATTCTTTCGTTGTGAGCAAGGTTTCCAAATTATCCATGACATTTGGAGATTCATAAAGCTTTTTAAGATAGGAATTCCAATCATGAAGAACAATTTTATTATTATCTTTAGTCTTCCTAGTCAGAATCTGCCTCCAAAATTTCTTAGGAGCAACCTTAGAGAGGTGTAAGAGATTCTCCTGTGTTTGACAAATGTACTGCCTCTTTTTCCTTTTAGTTAGAGCTTTATATATTTGTATCTTGTCCATTTTAAGCGATTCATCAACAACTTCCTTAATTACTCTCCTCGCACTTTTACAATCCTTTTCATACCATGGATTGGTTTTTCTATTTCTTTTATTATTTGAAACTTCAACTGAGAACATGTTAATATAATATGAGAGGGTTGTAGTAAAATTATGATGGAGGTCTTCTATGTTGTCTATACTAGATAAAGGAAGCAAATTAGTTTTTAATTCATTTAGAAAGAGATCATTTTTATTTCTATCAAATATTAAGTTCTTTTGGCTATAAGTATTATTTTCTGTGGGAACTCTATGCATGACAAAATTGAGAGTTATAAGTAAAGGCCTATGATCAGAGTCAGGTTCATGGTCGTTTAAGATGTCAAAATTTATTATTTCACTGTGTAATGCGAGATTAGAAATAACGTAGTCTACCACGCTTCTGTCAAGTCCATGGATGTAGGTCATCTTACTGGAATTGGGCCACTTATTTAGACCGTTGCAAATTATGAGATCTTGAGCACTATAGAGCTTGAATAGCTCTGACCCAAACAAATTTTCTCCGAGGTCTTCAGAGCTCCTTTCGTACCTACTAGCCAGAGTAGGGTCTTCGTCTAACCAAAGAGGATTAGGGTTGGAATGATTGCTTAGAATAATAGCTTGGTTGTTTGAAGTTCGAGCATTAAAGTCACTGATTAAAAGGACATTATCGTCATTCCTTAGGCTAGAAATATCATTCTCTAAACCATTGTAAGGGTTAGTTTTATCTAGATTCTTCTTCTTATAGAAGAAATCAAGAGGAGCAACTAAAAGAAATCATAGCTCAATTAGGAGTTATCAGTAAGGTAGTGTGTAGCTTTCAAGACTCTTTGCCTAGACCCAGATCTCCTCCCAACTATGAAGAAGTTAAAGTTGAAGGCCCAAGGTTTTCTTACTTCAAAAATTATAAGTCATCTTCTTCCTTATCCTTGAAAGCTATTTTTGATGAATTTGTGGATACTACAAGAATGACAGATGGAGCCAAAGAAAAGCTAGATCTGATTAAGACTGAGTTAGAAAGATACAAAACTTATGAAATCAAGATGTTAAGACAAGAAGACACTGGTGAGTCTTCTAAACATAAAAGAAATTAATCATTTCACTTCTCACATAAAGTTCCAAGAACTTTGGGGTTTGATATTGGATCTCAGTCCCAAACCAGTCCATTTTCTAAATGGGCTTATTTTATGTCGTTAATAGAAGCTCAAGAAGAAACTACTCCTACTCTCATTAGCCAAGGATAAGCCTTTTTTATTAATTTTGATTGTTTAAACAGAGATCAAACACTGATCTTACTACACAGGATTAATGCATGGGATAGTCAGAGAAAAGCTAACCTTAAAGCCACATGGAAGGATGTAGTCATACAGGTGACATGGGCACTAACATGTAATGCAAGACTTTGGTGGGAAACATTGAAAAGATCTCAACAACTTGCAATTTTAGACAATGAAGATTCCCTTGAAGCAATGTTAATTGGATTATCCCATGAGTTTCTTGGTACTCTATCAACAGATTCAGACCATTATGAACAAATGTTCATGAGTCAAAGGTTATGTAGCCTAGATTTGTTAGATGAATATTATTGCACCATGTAAAAGTTGTACTATAAAATCCCGGGCCAACAAAATATTGCATATCTGCATCATTATATAGCATCAATGCTTGACAAAATTCCAAAACTTGTTCACTAGGCACTATCTTCTCAAAGTATCTCAATAGATACTCTATCCTTAACTTCTTTACAACAACATATTCTTCAAATTCTTAGGAATGAGTGTGTGGCTTATAAGACCTGAAAGAATGTCAAGAAGTAGCTAAGTTTTGGTCCTAATCTTTTCAACTCTTTCTCATAAACTTAGCACTTTGGATGCTTTAAGAACTCCTCCAGTAAGAGTTCTCATATATCCCAAAGACAAAAGTGTAAGTGCTCCAGCCCAAGACGTAGATTCCCTAACCGTTCCAAATGGAAAGAGCATAAAGGAAGCAAATTCCCCAAGAATAGATATGTATTCAGAAGGAGATCAAAACCAACTAGAGAATCAAAATGTTTCATCTGTAGGAGAAAATATCGCTGGGAAAATAAATGCCCAAAAAAGAACAAAAGAGGGATCTAGAACAGAGTTATGGAACTGTTTAACTCCTCACATAATTAGCTGACTGGTATTTAGTCTTTGAATCAAATTCCGACTTTGAATACTTTTCTATAAATATTGACTCTGATTGTGACATTGAAAATGCATTTCATAAAATTTCAGTAGTAGATGATGCTATAAGTGAAGGTGATTGTACATATCTCTCTTATTTCCTTATGTTTTATTTTAATAATAATCAACAATAGATAGCTAGTCTCCAAAGGCAAATAGATTCTCTCAATCCAAGCCTAGTTATCTCAAGGAGATGGATCCAAGAGAAAATTAATGCACTCACTATGGAATCCCAACTCATGAAGGCCTTGATCCTACTTAATGGTTTACAACAAAATTTGCATCAGAGCCCAACAGAGAATCAGGCCACGATGTTGTCCTAATAGACATCAGAATACTTGAAGAAAGTCTATCAAGAGACAGACAATTGGTTAGCATAGCACAACAAATTCAACTTAAAGTTTAGAAACTAGACAAACTCAATTCCAAGTTTCTATCGTCTATCTTTGACAAAGAACACACAACAACTGGGCTTAATACAGAAGAAGAATCAGTGAAAGAAATTAGTGGCATTGGAGACAGGATGGTCATTCTAGTTTCCATCAAAATACCAGGATTCAAAAGCTATTTGTTAGATGCCCAAATTGATATAGGAGCCATGAGTAGTTGCTGCAAATACAAAGCTATCCCATGTTATTATTGGCAACCAACAAAGGTACATTTCAAATTTGTTAACAAACAACTCAAGAATATTTCTTTTGTAGCTCCTAATTTTCCTATATATATTTCTTCAACAATTGTATATGTTACTCTGTATAATTATAACACTCAATATGATATTCTTCTTGGTCAAGATTTTGTAAAGAGACATACCGATGATTGTTGATAAAGACCAGATCACATTCAGTGTCCAAAATGAAAAAGTATCTTTCCCTACAACAAGTACATACTCTATCAGGATTCCTCATGATAATGTGGATACAATCACGGAGGCTATTGAAGAACTATGAAAAATAAAAAATATTTTCAAACATGCTAAGCTACATGGGCAAGAAATGCTCAAAGATATTTCATGTAAGCTTCAGAAAGAATGCACACCAGAGCATCCTGATGCATTTTGGTTCCGAGAAAAGTACTTTGTTTCACTTCCTTTCAAGATAAGGTCTGATTAAAAACCACAAATGGCCTCATCCAACCAAATGAGCACTACAGATAAAAGGTTGTGCCAACAAGAAATTAAACAACTCCTGGATAGGGGATTGATTGAACGTTGCAAAAGTTCATGGGCATGCCTAACCTTCTATGTCAACAAGCACTCATAATAGAAAAGAGGGAAAAAGAGTTTGGTGATCAATTACAAGGCATTAAATGAAGCACTAGAATCCATCAGGTATCCTCTACCCAACAAAGACATACTCCTTGAAAAAATCTCAGGTGCTAATGTGTTTAGAAAATTTTATCTGAAAAGTGATATCTGGCAGATAGGCATAAATCCTCAAGATAGATATAAGATTGCCTTTGTTGTCCCAAGAGGACAATACCAATGGATAGTTATGCCTTTTAGCCTAAATAATGCACCTTCTGAATTTCAGAAATGCATGGAGGATATTTTCCATGATTTTTATTTTGTTATTTTATATATTGATGATTTTTTAGTTTTTAATAGAGACATACAACATCATAAAAAACATCTGGAATCATTTTATCATGTTGTTTTCAAGCACGACTTAGTCATATCTCCCACTCAGGATAAGTTTATTATTGCCCAAACCAAGATTGAATATCTTTGATTATATATTTCCCAAGGAAATATACAACTGCAACCTCATGTTTTACAATTTGTGTTAAGATTTCCAGACCAGCTTCCAGATATCAAATCTGTCCAAAGATTCTTAGGATGTTTGAACTATATCTGAAAATTCTATCCATAAAAAGCTAAGGACACCATAATTATTTAGAAAATATTGAAAAAGGATTCAATATGGCTACCATAGATGATTGAAGCAGTTTAGTGCATTAAAGAAAAAATCAAGAATTTTCCATCTTTATCCCTTCTAGAAACTAATGCTTCTAACTCTTGTTGGGCTACTATTTTTCTACAAAAGCATCATAAGGGAGATGAGATTTGTGCTTATGCTTTAGGAACATTTTTGTCGACAGAGTTAAAATATCCATCCTCACATAAGAAATACTAGCTGTCAGGAGTGGGATTAAAAGATTTTCCCTTTTCCTAAAAAGTGCACATTTTACTGTCAAGGTAGATCTCAAACACATGAAAGGTATGCTGCAAAATAAAAAATTGTTAGATATACCACCTCATAGAAGAAAAAAATCACTTTAGATGAAGATGAAGGGGGACCCTTAAGGCTGAACAAAAGGAGGGCAGAAGGCTCAAGAATGGTCGAAGGATCGATGATTAAGGCTGAGGGCCGAAGGTAAAATGTCAAAAAAATGTCGACAAAGGAAATAAAAGGGTCGAAGATCGAAGGTCGAAGGTCGAAGGTCAAAGGCCAAAGGATCAAGGATCAAGGCCGAAGGTCGAAGGTCGAAGGTTGAAGGCCGAAGGGTCATGTGTAATTTAGGTCATGTGACCTTTGGGTCATGTGCAAGTGTTTTCATGTGCAATTAGGGTCATGTGCAATGAGGGAATTCACAAGTCTTACGATGGGCACTCTGGTTCGAAGGATTTGATTTTGATATTATCTACAAATCAGGGAAAGAAAGCTATCTTGTTGATATGATGACCAGAGAAGGGACAGGAGATCTAAAGGTTATATGCATCAAAAAGTTTGAGATAGGAGAAAGTTCTTCTAAAAACCAATCTCAAAATAATTTATGTTCTGTTGGCATTTTTTTTCTCAAAATATTTTATCACTACCATCAAAGATCCAGAAAATTATTTTAGAAAAATGGCTCAATTCTGAGAATGGGAGACATAGTTATAACATCAAATGGAGCCTCATAAATAATAATCGCATCTATTTTGGTCAAGCCATAGAAAACCACCCAAAAATTGTTTATATCTTTGATCCAAGAATAACTTGGATGGATTATTATGGAATTATGCAATATGCCAGAGCTTGGGGGAGAATTTTTATTGTAATGTATTGAGCAGATGTTGTTTCCCCTTTCATACATTGGCACCAATAAATGGATCTGCTAATGTATTCATTTTTTCCAAGGAAAGATGATCTTAGTAAAGTAGGCCCATGTTGGACTTTATATTTTCTTCATAAAGATATGGAAGGAGGCAGTCTGAGATATGATATCTTTGGATACGATCTTATTTATTAAGGTATCATGGTATTGATCACCCCTGATAGCTCTCCAATAGTTCACCACTTCAACATCAACATCAATTATTTTGGAGAAATTGGTATTCTACTAGCCAATTGTGATCCTTTTATGGCATCTTCATTCTTTTCAGCTTACTTTGGACATGAAGCACCTTGTCTTGCTCAAACCATACCTGGAATAGATCTTGATCCTCATCACGAAGTACCCATTGGTTCTAATTATGAATATGATTCTAACAGAAGTCCAAAAGGACATGATTAGTAGACTCTCATTTCATCTTTCTTGGCTTTTAAGGGATTCACCCGTGAAGAATCTCCTCTGTGTACTATGGTGCATAGTTTACTTACTCTCGTGAATGGTGCACAATTTACTTGCTTTCATGGGTTCCTCCTTAGGAATCTCCACTGTGTTTACTTTTCTGTAATCTGTTTTACTTGCTTTCATGGGTTCCTCCTCAAGAATATCCACTATGTAAAATTTTCTGTAGTCTGTTTTACTTGCTTTCGTGGGTACCTCCTCAAGAATCTCCACTATGTAAAATTTTCCGTAGTCCACTTTAAGTTTATGTATAGAAGGACCTTATGAAAGTTATATCTTTTAAGGATATTCTGGGATGATTTGTTTTAGATATGATTCAAAATGATCATATAGTTAAGGGAAATCCTAAATGACTTGTTTTAGGTTGATTTGGAATGAAGAATTTAGAGAAGCAAGATTTCCCTCAAAATTCCTATATAAAGGAAGGGAGGGTTCAATATTACTCACTTATAAATTGATCGAAGTATTTCCATAATAGAAAGAGAATTCTGTGTTTTCAATTCTGGATATCTCTTGTGATTTGTGATACTTTTGTGTTTTCAGTTCTTAAAATGCTATGTTTTCAAAATACAGATCCGTTTATATATTTAATTGAAGATGGATGTAGATGTAGAGAATATGATCTAGATGCCCATAGTTGTCACCAAAAGGAATAAGTATGTACACATAACCAAAAATAAATTGGCATACACCATTGTTTTCATATTAGTAGTTCAATTGATCTAAGGTTATATCTAAATTTGAATTGGATCTACATAGCCTACATCTTCATCTAAAAAAATATGAGAAGGGGTTTGTAGAACCAACTTTCATACCATGATTCTTTAAAAAAATAATATCTAGCACCAAAAAAGAACTGAAAAGGGAAAAAAATTTCTATGAACCTTCTACAAAAGAGAAAATATATGATAATCTATTGAGATATATTGTATATGAAATACATGTGTCTTTATATATAGAAATAGAATATGCCCATTGGATAGCTATTGCACCTAAGTAGATAAGAGATCCGACATGAACTATCAAGTAAAATAGGTTGGATGCATAAGAAAATATGCATTGGAAAATGCCAATGAAGGGGAAAAATAACTCTAACAGAATATTGTTGAAAAATATATATGAATGAATACTCACAATTGTTTGACTAAGTGAAATATTTGTCAAGAGGATATAATTACAAGTAGAAATGTCTTAGTTATGGGTATGAGTGTAAGCCCATAATTAATAATAGAAACTATTACATGCAAGGTTCAAACATTATGAGGGAAATATAATAGTTGTCAAATTCAGTTTTTAAATGAAAAAGGTTCAAATTTTAGATGAAAAATACTATGATGACATCTCATGGAAACTATATGTGCATTTTATTGTGAGATGAGTAATTTGTCTGTTAAATATAAATGTTGGGTACTATAATCTATAAAGCATTGGGAGGATATTATTTTCATAGCACTAGAACCCTATGTTATTCCTTAATCACCTTAAGAAATGGTATGATAGATGATTCTAGTGGGATTCCTCAACAATAAGGCTATATAAATAATTTCTCTTCTTACTTGTGAAATCCTTAGGGATTGATGGATCATGTGATGTAGTGTTTATTAGAGAATGGAATGGACAAGCCTAAAACATTATGTGCAATAATGAAGAGGAAAAATGAATGAGTCTACCAGAAAAGATCCATGTTATATGATAGTTGGATATGTATTTTAGGTGTGTCAGAGAACACATGGAGGAGTTGAATTGTGTCTGTGTTATCCCTTTCAAGCAAATATATATTCATACAAAAAATATTGAGATAAATTAAATACTTTGTCCTATGTTATAAATATGCTTGAATAATGAATTTGAAATTCATATGGATGATATGATTGTTGTATAATTGGTTCTCATATGCAAGTTTTTCCTTGAAATATTATTGTGGTCATGTGTTGGAATGGTGAGATTTTAGAGGTGTCCAAACGAAGTGGAAGGAATTATAGATGCATGGTGTCTAAGATAACCAACTAATACAAGTTTACAATGAAGATGATATCATTGTAGATACAATTCAAGAATGGAGATAAAGTATCATTGTTGGAAAGGATCAAAATTGAGGATGGTGTTATTCCAAGGAATGTTTATTATAATATCCATTCTTTCAACCAATGGATTACATTGGGACAAATTATGTGTTAAGCGTAAACAAGTGTATTAATGAAGTGATCTAGGAGGATCTTGTCTGTCCAGTGTATCCAGAGAGTTTAGGTCGTCTTCTGTTTCATCAGCTTTGCCAATGTTATTTAGTGTCTGGTATTGTCTTCAGTGCTTTTGGTGTCGGTTACTTCGTCATGGTAGATGTGGTCTAAATTTTCGATATGGTATTTTGTCAGAAAATGAAAATTGGTTGTAATGGGTTATTCTAATAAGGTTAACATCTATGTGCTAAACCCTAACCTATAAGGCCTAAACCTAATGTAATGAACCTATCGCTAAAACCTATGCTAAAGCCCTAAGCACTAGAGCTCTGTGAAACCTAATGCATAAAATCTATATGTATAAAACCTAATGCATAAAACTTATATGTATAAAACCTAATGCATGAAACTATGGCATAAACATTGTTAAAACCCACTTTAGATCATACATTAAAAAAATATGCAATATAAATCAAACACATTGTCCCTAAACCATGCAGTTTTGGAGACCGTAGTAGAGAGAGGTGTATGTGAATAGCACGAAGGGTAACTGTAACATTGGGAGAAGACTGCAACATAGGGGTTTGCATTTAGAGGATAGTAATCATAGCATCAAGGTTTGTAGTCAGAGGACACTAATCGTAGCATCAGGGTTGCAGTTATCATGTGAACAATCAACACACGGCCATAGTCTTGAAGCTTTAACCACAGCCAAACCACCACAGTCAGGAGGAAGACAATAATAACATGGTTGGACAGGCCACACCATTAGTCGAAACCACTAGAGGGTGACTTTGGAGGTGGCAGCCTGTGATTAGACCATGGCAATCACATGCTGGCTGTCCACTTCTCCGCACCGTTAGTTAACCGCCAGCAGGTTTGGGATTATACTAAGTCTTATTTTGGGTTTTTTTAATGATGTTTGAGTTATTTTTAGTGTAACTACCTAGCCTAATGTCACAATATGACAAGACATAGCACATTTGAACTTTAATGCAACTATTCATGGCCTCGAATGAACTCGAGGGGTTATAAATTCATCATTTTTCTCATGTAAAAGGGCATTAGAGTGATTTTGAGTCTTGTAAGTAGATGCTGAGCTAGAGGGGTAGTTTTTGTTTTCAGTGTATCTTGGTCGTGCGGCGAAATAGGGAACCGATACAGGCATTGCAAAGCTAGGAGAGAGAGATTTTTGTTGAAAGAGACCAAAAGTGCCTATTTGCACATTCAGTTTGGTGTTTTTTTTTGTGTAAAAGACCTCTTTCGATCAATCCTAATATAGAGGATACCCATCTCGAACGCAAACCCAGAGACGTAGTCCATCAAGGATGAACTCCATAATCAGTGTTTTTTGTCTTCTATCTCTATTCTTACTGCAAATTCATGCTTAATTATGTTTCTTAAGTTATTTATTAAGTCTTAAATCAATTACATTCCTTTAGTTTTCCACATTCAACACTTAAGGTGAACGATCAATTCATTGTTGGCAATTAATCCATTCTACTAAAGTTTTAGTTTATGATCGATTCCAGATCATATAATATGGTATCAAAGTAGGTTGTGTTTTTTAGAATTGCTTCTAGTGAATGTTAACTAGGTCTAAGTCGTGACATGGAGAAGGAACACTTGAGGAGTTTGATCCAGAGATTGGAAAGCGAAAATTCACTCATAAATTGACCATGACAAGATCTAATGCAAGTAAAAATGTTGAAGAGAAGATGAGCGAGGAATAGTTTTAGAAAGTGTTTTTGAGCATGCAACATATTTTGGGAGAACTCTACGAAGATAAGAAAGCGAGAGATGCATCTTATTCTTCAAAGACATCGAAAAAGGACAAGGATAAAGGCAAGGCTGATAAACCTCCTTCTCCTCCATCATCTCCATCATCATATTCTTTTTCTTCTTCTTCTTCTAGTTCATACTTTGAAACAGAAAAGAATCCTAATAAATGATATAATTTGAAACTTAATGTAAAATTTGAGCTACCTATGTATGATGGAAAAATAAATCCTGAAAAGTGTATTGTTGTATTTAGAACATTTCTAATGATAAAACGAAAATTCAGTTAGCTACACATATAATGGGGTGAAACTTTAATTTGGTGGGAAATTAAAACTTAAATAGATGTAAAGAGGAAAGGCAAAGTCATCTCTTCATGGTCTAAGTTTTTAAAAGCTCTGAGGAAACAATTATATCCTTTGACATATGCAACAAGTTGTTATTGATTGATAAAATTTGAGGCAAGGTAAGGGATAGAATGTTTAGGATTTTACTCATGAGTTCAATAAGAAATCTTTGGTGCTTGGTATTCCATTAGATACACATGAAACTTTATTAAAGTGCATTGGCAGTTTACATTCATATTTAGAACATGCATTATTGATGTCTAATCCTGATGACTTTGATGAAGTGTGTGTTCAAGACATGCATATTGAATCAGGTGACAGACTATTCAAGTTTTCATAGAAACCATCCAGACGGATGGAAATCAAGGATTCCAAAGACAACAAGAGGAAGGGAAATTTGAAGGGAAAGAGATAAGCGACAACTCAGAAGGAAAGTAAAAGACCTACTTGTGCTCATTGCCAGAGGATTGGACATGGTGAGTCCAAGTGTTGGAACTTCACCCAAAACTCAAACCAAAGAAGTTCCAAAACAAGAAAGGTGAAAAGAAGGATAATGCAACAATCCAACAAGATTTGGGTTCCACTCAGGTGATGAAGGTAAAATAACCGCAATGGTTTTGATAGGTAAAGCTTTTGAGACTGGTTCAAGTTCTAGTACTTCTGCACCTTCTTCAAACATAAATCATTTGAATGAGGATAAACAAGTTGAATTACTTCATATAAGGATAACTTCTAAGAACAAGAAAATAGATACATTATTTGACAGTGGATCACATAAATATTTAATATCTGAAGATTTTGTTATGGAATTGGGTTTGGAGACACATAATCATCAAAGACCATACCCATTAGGTTGGCTAAATAAAGAGACTCAAATTAATGTTACAAATCAATGTCAGTTAAAATTTTCCATAACAACTAATTACATTAATGAAGTGGATTTAGATATGATTCTAGCAGACATATGTGGAGTAGTGCTAGGAAGTCCTTATCTCTATGATCATAGGAAAGAGCATAAATATCACCTTAAGAAAGATGGGATTGAATATATTGTCAGGGTGCATAAAGTCAAATCACAATTGGATTTAGTTTCAGTTGATCAGATGAAGCGATTAATAAGTTCAAGTAAGAAATATGTACTCATGGTTGTAAAAGAACAACATAAGGATCTACAGGGTACTTTTTCAGGTTGTGAGCCTCAGTTTGAATATAGTTTTGTTAAAGTGGTAGAATCTTTTCCAAGTCTATTTAAAGAACCAAAACATCTTCCTCCTAAGCGAGAAATACAACATGAGATACAATTGTTCTCTGATGCCCCTCTTCCTAATATTGGAATGTATTGCATGTCAGTTATAGAGAACAAAGAAATCAAGAAACAAATCCAACAATTGATTGAAAAAGGTTTTATTTGACCTAGTTCATCTCCATGTGGCTCACCCATAATTTAGGAAGAAAGACGGGAGATGGAGAATGTGTGTTGACTTTAGGGCCTTAAACAAAATCATAATAAAAAACAGGTATCCTCTTCCAAGGATAGATGAATTACTTAATCAATTGAAAATGGTTGTTGATTTCACTAAGTTAGATTTAAGAAGTGGATATCATCAAATTTGCATAGCATAAAATGACATCTGGAAAATTGCATTCAAAACTAGACAGGGACTATTTGAATGGTTAGTAATGCCTTTTGGTTTGTGCAATGCACCAACAAATTTCATGCGGGTTATCAATGATGTATTCTACCCATACATTGGTAAATTTGTCATAATCTACTTAGATGATATTTTGATTTTTAGTTCAAGTATGGAAGAGCATGTTAGGCATGTTAAACAGGTTTTTGAAGTGTTGCATGGAGAAAAATTGTACCTTAAACATTCCAAATGTGAGTTTGGGAAAACTTCACTGAATTATCTTGGTTACATAGTTGGAGGTGGAAGTTTGAAAATAGATCTAGCTAAAATCGATGTGATTGTTAAGTGGCCAAGGCCACAAAATGTGATTGAAGTTAGAAGTTTTATACATGCTATTCAGTATTGGAGGAATTTATTGCTCAGTTTTCTTTGATTGCATCAACGATACATGCTTTAATAGGTTCTAAAGTTCCCTTTCAAAGGGGAGGAAAACAAGGAAAAGATTTTGATCCACTTAAGCAGAAATTTGTCACAGCACCAATCTTAGCTTTACCAAATCTTCAACATCCATTTGAAATTGAAATAGATGTTAGTGGTTATGCAATGGGTGTAGTCTTACTTCAAAAAGGGAAACCAATTGTTTTCATTTTGAAACTTTTTATAAGGCAGTAATAAATTGTCCGACATATGATAAAGAACTGTTTTCTTTGGCTAAAAGAGTTAAGAAATGCAAACATTATTTAATGGGTAAGGAAACAATGATTCACACATATCATCAGCTTCTTCAATACCTCCAGTCTCAAACGAAGTTGCAACAATCTCATCATTACAGATGGATGGGATTTCTTCAACCATTTCACTTAGTAATTAAGTACAAGAATGGTGTCACAAACAAAGTAGTTGATATGTTGTCTAGATCATCATTGAATGCTTCAATAGTGCTGCAGAATAGTTATTTAAAAAATGAAAGTTATATAGAACAATATAGTACCAATGTTGATTTCAAAGATATTTATGGATTACTAACTCATGGTGCTCAGGTGGAAGAAGTCAATTATCATATTCATGATAGGTTGTTATATCATCTAGGTAAGTTGTCATTTGGGAGGCATATTCTTCTCGAATTTCAAGACATTTTGGGGTAAGCAAAATGATGGCACAAGTTCAAAGGTATTGGTACTGGCCTCACATGTATGAAACAATTGTTAAGTACATCAAAGGATGTGTGATGTGTTCAAAAAACAAGCCAGGCAAATGAAATATCGGTTTGTACATGCCACTTCTAGTTCCTTTGCAACCATGGGACAACATTTCCATGGATTTTGTTGGACAACTTCATATGTCTAGGAGAGGGCATGATTACATATATGTTGTGCTTGAAAGATTCAACAAGATGTGCATTCTTATTCCATGTAAAAAGCAAGTGGTTGTTGAACAAATTGCAAAGATGTTCTTCGAAAATCTATGGCTTCATTTTGGGTTACCTACTTCCATTATTTCTGATCGAGACACTCACTTTGTAGGAGAGTTTTGGTCCACTTTGTGGAGAATCATGGACACAAATATGAAGAAGAGCACAACTCTTCATCCATAGACCGATGGACAGAAAGAAATGGTGAATAGGACAGTCATACATATTCTCTGCAGTTACTGCAGTAAACATCCTAAGTTGTGGGATGAATCTTTAATTTATGTGCAACATGCTTACAATTGAGCCTTACATTCTTCGACTAATTGATCACCATTCGAGACATGTTTTAGGTATCTACCAAAGTCACCGATGGATTTCATATTTGGTGAAGAAGATAAAGTGGGTGAACATGATGATGCAAAAAAAATAGTTAAGTTCATTCAACGGATACAACATATACATGAAGTAGTGCATGATCATTTATAGAAGAGTCATGCCAAGTACAAAATGTGCCATGACAAGCATCGGGTTGACCATCATTTTCAGGTTGGCAATCAAGTATGGTTGTATATCAATAAAGACAGGTTGAATGGAGAAGGTAAGAAACTAAAACCTATAAGTTATGGCCCTTTCAAGGTTGTGGAAAAGATTGTATATATTGCATTTCGATTAAATTTACCTCCTTACATGCGTATTTACTAAGTTGTAAATGTAGAAAATATGAATTTGTATGAACCTCCAATGATCATGGATCCTGAGGAAGATACACAGATTCTAACTATTAATGATTTGGCACATGATTATATGAATGAGTTTCAGGTAGATACGATCTTGGGCAGGAAGATTTGATCTTCAAGGCATGGATATGTTGAATATATTCGAGTGGGACTCAAGGGCATGAATCCGAAAAAGGCAAGATGGATGCAGATTGGAAGAGTGAGGCAACTATACCCTCACCTGATATTTTCTTAAATCGACTTTTGTGGTCCAAAAGATTTCAAGTGGAGAGGATTGATCTACGATGATCTTGTCAGTCCATTGTATCTAAAGAGTTCAAGTTGTCTTCAGTTTTGTTACTTTCACCAGTGTTCTTCAGTGTCCGATATTGTATTTAGTTCTTCTGGTGTTGGTTACTTGTTCATGGTAGATGTGGTCCAAATTTTTGATATGGTTTTTTGTCACAAAATGACAACTGGTTGTAATGGGTTATTATAATAAGGTTAACACCCATGTGCTAAACCCTAGCATATAAGGCCTAAACCTAATGTAATCAACCTAACACTAAAACCTATGCTAAAGTTGTAAGCACAAAAGCTATGGTATGAAACCTAATGCATAAAACCTATATGTATAAAACCTTATGCATGAAACTATGGCATAAACATTGTTAAAACCCACTTTAGATCATACATTAAAAAACTATGCAATATAAATCGAACACATAGTCCCTAAATCACGTGAATTTGGAGACTGCAACAGAGATAGGTGTATATGAACAATGCGAAGGGTAACCATAGCATCTGGATAATACCACAACATCGAGGTTTACGGCAGGAGACAATAACGATAGCATCGGGGGTTGGAGTCAGGGGACAAAAATGATAGCATCGAGGTTTGCAATCAAAAGATAGTAACTATAACATATTGGTTACAGTTAGCATGTGAACAGTCAACACACAGCCACAGTCTTGAAGGCTTAACGATAGTGGAACCACCGCAATCAGGAGGAAGACGGTTGTCACATGGTTGTACAAGCCACATCATTGATCGGAACCGTCGGAGGGTGACTGCGGAGGTGGCAGCCTGTGTTAGACCAAGACAGTCACATACTGGCCGTCCATTTCTCTGCATCGTTATTTAGACGCCAACGGGTTCGGGGTTATCCTAAGTCTTATTTTGGGTTTTGTAATGTTGTTTGAGTTATTTTTAATGTAACCACCTAGCCTAATGTCACAATATGACAAGACCGAGCACATTCAACCTTTAATGCAACCATTTATGCTAAGATTATCCATCACAGCCTCGAATGAACCTGAGGGGTTATAAATTCATCATTTTTCTCATGTAAAAGGGCATTAGAGTGGTTTTGAGTCTTGTAAGTAGATGCTGAGCCAGAGAGGTACTTGTTTTTTCAGTGTATCTTTGCCATCTGGAGGTGGAATTAGGAACTGAGACAGGCATTAGAAAGCTAAGAGTGTTGGGTGTGGAGCCTGATTATCTTCTTTATTTAGAGGTATCGCGACATTGGACCCCAGTTCGTAATGTGGCAGCAATGCCGCCCATAGAATATATAATATAGGGGGGTCCAGGGGGGGCGACTACGACCTTTTGGGAACCCCCCCCTGGTGGGGGGATCGGGGGCAACATCCCCAAAGCTAAAAATAGATGTAAAATTGCTTTGTAAAATGTTGTAATTTTGTAGTCAATCTGAACCATTCATTAGGCGGAGATCTAACGGTAGAAGTTATGTTTAATTTAGGGTTTTTTGCCCTAGAAGGTAACCCCTCACTATATATGAGGGAATTGTATTGCGTCTATGTAGATCTATGTTTTGAGTGAGAAAGAGACAAGATATTATGTGAGAGTGAAGAGGGAATTACAATGGATCTATTGTAGCTTGTATCTCTTCAACTTGCTAGATAATATAAAAAGGAAGGACTGGCTGTTTCTCCGTGGACGTAGCCTAAATTCGCTGAACCACATATATCTGTGTCTCTCTTGTTTTATGTGTTTTGTATGTTTGTATTTCTGCAATATATTTTATGTGTTCCGTTGCTCTGTAATATATAATTTTCTAACAAGGACAGAGATATTTCTATTGATAGAGACTAGAAGTGTCTGTGTGCACATTCAGTATGGCCTGTTTGCTATTTAAAAGGACTCTTTCGATCAATCCTAATAAAGTGAATGCCCGTCTTGAAAGTAGACCTGGAGTCATAGTCCATCAAGGGTGAACTCCGTAATCAATGTTTGTTTTCTTCTATCTCTACTCTTACTAAAAATTCATGCTTAATTATGTTTCTTAAGTATTGATTAAGTCTTAAATCAACTACTTTCCTTGATTCTTCCACATTCAACACCTAAGATTAACGATCAATTCACTGTTGGCAATTAATCGATTCTACTTTAGTTTTAGTTTATGATCGATTTTAGATCATGAAGAGATGGAATGATAATGAATTTAAAGGATGTATTGTCTTGTCTGAATTTTTTGTGTAGATCTCAAGGCCAAGGTCTAACTAGTGAATTATAAGCACATATTTTTGAAAAATATGTTTTTTATGTACCATGACATAGGAGTGAAAGCATGGAGTTGGATTATACTTTTTGGCGAAAGAGGGTGTGGTTTGGTGGAAAAAGCAATGGCTCGATCAAGCCATTTAAGCACTTGATTGAGCCTTTTTTAAGTGCTCGATAGAGCTCCTTGGGTGCTAAAAGAGTAGCTTGGTCTAGGTTTAAAATTAACCCTTCATCGAGCTATAGCAGCTGATCAAGCCTTAGGGCTTGATAGAACTTTAAGGATTGATCAAGGCCCTTATATATTATATATATATATATATATATATAATATATAATATATATATATATAATATATATATATATATATATATACCACTCTCGCAGTCTACACATACCATTTGCATAGACCATAGGAGCTCATCTGAGAGTGTGATAACAACTTGACCTAGAGTATTGGAGCTCAATCGAGCAATGGAGCGTTCAAGTCAATCTCGCCAACCACACCACCAATGTCCTAGAGGCTGAAACGAAGGTAGGCATTCTATCCTTTGTCTTTCTTATATATTTATTTCTTGCAAAATGTAACAAATTGATTAAAAGAAAAACCATGTACAAAAACCATGAAAACTAATTAATTTAAAAAAACAATCGTACAAAAACAATGAAAACCACAAAAAGACCCTTCAAAAAAAGCAAGAAAACCATTAAAGAAAAACTTCAAAACGATTTAGAAAACTAAAACACCAACCTAGAAAAGCATAAAGAAAAACCCTTCAAAACAATCTAGAAAACACTTCTGAACCACCAAGACATCTATAATTTAGGTTTTAAATTTGTTTCTTACTTGTAATGTTTTGTTTATTAAATGAATATTTTCTGATTTTGAATGGGAAAAATATTTTTTTCTAATTATTTTAGGTTTTAAAGTTTTTCTTTAGGAATTTTGTGAAATAAGTTTTCAATTTTTTAAAAAAAAATTATTATTTAATGCCATTTTTTAAATTATGGAAAATTTGACTCGAAAATATACCCAAAAAAATCCAAAACAGAACAACAAAAACTATAAGAACATAAGTAAAAGGAGCTGAGATGAACCTAATGAATATGGTTGCTCATATGAACCTCTAAGAAAACTTATTTTATTTTATTATTTTAAATTTTAATTTAAATTTGTATTTTTAAATATTTTTTTTAATAATAAATATAAATACGATTCTAGTTTAAATAAAATATTAATCTTTAAAGATAAAAATCTAAAAAAATATAATTTCCTTACACGCACGACACACATATCAATGTGACTTATATATAACAAAACATTAAACTTAGTTATACATAATATTAACTATATATAAGTATAAATATTACATAACTTATATAAAACTATATAACATAACAAATGTACATACTTAACTATTATTTAATTAAACATTCACCAAGCTAATATTAATATTTCTATATATAAAATATATAACATAAAAATTTTACAAACTATTTGTTCATAACATAAAGTTATTTAAACATAACACATATATAACATAGCATGTAACATAGATATCACTATTTCATACCTATGTAACTATATAATTATTTAAATATAACTATATATATTTAACTATTATAAAAATATAACATCTCACACACATGCATATTATAACATAACATAATTCTATAATTATTTAACGTAACATAACTGTTATTTAAAAACATAGCATAAAATTTTATATACATAAAACACACACACACATAATAAATAATTATATGAACTAGATATATAATTACTATATACTATAACATCAGATAGTTTATTATATTATTGGTGTCAATATATATAGATATATATATATAATATATAATAATTATATATAGATATAGATATATAAGTTCATGTTTCAACAATGAATCATTGATAGATATATTAAATCCATCATGAAAAGTGCATTTGGTGTTGTGAATTAAAGCATTTAGACTCTTTTATAATTTGTACCATATTGTTTCATTATGTAGTATATTCTACAAGAAACATTGTTTTCATGTGCATACATCTAGTACATGTCATGTGTTAAAGGGAAACATTAAGAACTTAACTCTATTTAAGTATTGAGGGTATTTCGCAGTGCATTATATTAGATATCATTTTTTGGGATTCAACTGCATTAAGAAACTCAATCATCTATGACCATTTCCATGAGAGGTAGTCATAACTGACTAATTTCTCATTATTTTTTAATTAACTCATTACATCTGGTGATACTCACAGGGGTGAAGAAGTGGGATTGGAACTAGTGAAATGAATCACGTAGCATCAATCACCACTTCCGAGGCTTGCAACCCGTAAATAAGACTTCCCGAGAGGTCACCCATCCCAGATCACCTCTAGCTCAAGTGTGCCTAACTGTGGAGTTTTCCCCACAATAAAGCCCACTTAGCTTGCTACCCCATTTGCAAAACCTTAACAAGTATTGTGCCTCATGAACGATTCAAGTAGAGCTCTCTTCACTCTTATGTATTTAAGTATTGAGGGTCTTTCATAGTACATTTAAGTACCTACCATTTTCATGAGAGGTAGTCATAACTCACTAATTTCTCATGATTTTTGAATAGTCCACTTAGCACTCATTTCATCGGGTGATGCTCATAGGGGTGAAGAAGTGGGATTGAAACTAGTGAAGTGAATCACATGGTCAATCATCACTTCTAGTGCTTGCACCTAGTAACTAGGACTTCCCGAGAGGTCTCTCATCCTAGATCACCTCTCACTCAAGCACGCTTAACTGTGGAGTTTTCCCCACAATCAAGCCCACTTATCTTGCTACCCCATTTGCAAAACCTTAGAAAGTATTGTTCCTCATGAACCATTCAAGTAGAGCTCCCTTCACTCTTATGTATTTAAGTATTGAGGGTCTTTCGCAGTGCATTATATTAAATATCATTTTTTGGAATTCAAATTCGTTAAGAAAGTCATTCATCTGTGACCATTTCCATGAGAGGTCGTCGTAACTAACTAATTTCTCATGATTTTTGAATAGTCCACTTAGCACTTATTACATCATGTGATGCTCACAGGGGTGAAGAAGTGGGATCGAAACTAGTTAAATGAATCACATAGCGTCAATCATCACTTTCGAGGCTTGCACCCTGAATACTTAAATACATAAGAGTGAAGGGAGCTCTACTTGAATGGTTCATGAAGTACAATACTTGCAAAGGTTTTGCAAATGGGGTAGCAAGCTAAGTAGGCTTAATTGTTGGGAAAGCTCCACAGTTAAGCGTGCTTGAGCTAGAGGCAATGTGGGATGGGTGACCTCTTGGGATGTCCTAGTTATGGGTGCAAGCCCTAGAAGTGATGATTGATGCCATGTGATTCATTTCACTAGTTTCAAGCCCACTTCTTCACCCCTGTGAGCATCACCTAATGCAATAAGTGCTACATGCACTATTCAAAAATCATGAGAAATTAGTCAGTTATGACTACCTCTCATGGACATGGTCATAGATGAATGACTTTATTAACGCAGTTGAATCCCAAAAAATGATATTTAATATAACGCACGGTGAAAGACCCTCAATACCTAAATACATAATAGTGAATGGATCTCTACTTGAATGGTTCATGAGGCACAATGCTTGCTAAGGTTTTGCAAATGGGGTAGCAAGCTAAGTGGGCTTGATTGTGGGGAAAAATCCATTGTTAAGTGTGCTTGAGCCAGAGACAATCTAGGATGGGTGACCTCTCGAGAAGTCTTCAATCCCACTTCTTCACCCCTGTGGGCATCACCCATTGCAATGAGCACTAAGTTGACTATTCCAAAATCATGAGAAATTAGTCAGTTACGACTACCTCTCATGGAAATGGTCATAGATAAATGACTTTCGCAATGCAGTTGAATCCAAAAAAATGATATCTAACTTAAGCCTATTGTAGTATTTGGTTGGCATGAAATTTTATTAGTTTGGTAAAAAAGTTTATTTCAATTTTTTACATATATATTTACATATTTATGCACTATGAACAAAATGAATTATTTAGAAATGACAAAAAGTGTGAGGATAGATTTGATCACTTCTTTTGATTGTGTTTCCATGGAAATCAATGTACTTTAGTTGATAAACTATCAAAAAATGAACTCTAAAGTTTATGACTTCGGGCTAGATACATATATATTCACAATTTTAGTTTATGGATTTGTCTTAATCTTGTTTTTGGATGCTCATTAATTTTTGAATTTTAAATGGACCTGTTAAAATTATTTCGCTAATTTAATAATTTTCTATATACTATAACTTTTATTAGTAAAATATATGTTCAATTTTGATTTCCAGTTTCATAGACTAATAAAATAAGTACAATATTAAGCTATGATGAAAGTCACTTTGATAATTAAAATGAACTAGAATATATCGTGTATCAATTTAATATTGAACATGGAAATAATTCCAGACATGCTTCATATTGGCTTGTAGAAAGTGTCTTTTAGTGCAATCAACATGTATGTTATTACAATTCAATTTTAAAAATAAATTATTTGAATTATCAAGTCACCTGTTATATATATTTATTATATGAAACTTTTGTACCGACCCATATAGCATTGCATAGATTTTTTTTTAAAGTATTTCAATCAATTCTTATCTCATAATTCAATTGAAAATAAAAAATATGATTGAAATAAGTTTTATTCAATTTTAATACGAAAAGATGTCATGTAAACAACAAATAGGTTTTATTCATCATTATTTATTTTGAGATTATCTACAAGAGCTTAGTATAACATGATATAAGTCAATCATATTGAAATTTAATATATAGATTAAATGGAAAAGGCCTGTTGAAGAAACGAGATGGAGTTATGGAAAAATCCTCAGTAAGAGCCTGATATAGGCTAGGGTTCAGAATAATTTTAATCCCTGCAAAACCTGCACTACTGCCCACGCCTGACCATCCTCAACAGTATAAGCTCTTCCGCTCTCCGTTGCCATTTTTCCCTTTGCACCCGTGAACTACTGCCTGGTCTCGTTTTCCCTCCACAGGCGCTGCAGTTACGACGACAATGGATTGCGGCTCCTGGTGGTAGTTGGCACATCATTTTCGGATAGTGAGGTATGGAGCTCGACCAGGTTGATTAATCCGATGACCCATTTGCCGATGTTTCCATCTGGAAGTCTCCCCCCCGATTTCGAAAGTGTTGTTCCCTCATAACAGTGACCTGTCAGATGTCCTTGCAACCTTGCCATCGCTTTTGGGTCCCTCCTGCCCAGTCGTCTCCCTACTTGAAGACTCCCTCACATGGTTGGCTTCCGCTACCCCCCCGCAACGCCGAAATCCCTACAGTTCATGGTTAGGTGAATAAGAGTTGACCAATCCATTGGCCCCTTGGGTTACACACCTCACCCTTAGTTTGCTACTACTCATTACCCTTCATCTGCCCCTATAGGAGGACCCTCGGTACTACCTCAAGAAACCCCTCTTGCTCAGTATTCGACGGTTCCCACCTCTGATTGTTTTGTAGGCTTTCCTTCGAATTTGGAAGCGCACCCTATAAGGCTTGGACCGAATTTATAGTACTCCCATAAGCGCGCTCCTCAGGTGGAAGAATTCGAAAAGAGTCACAGGCCAGGGAAAAAGGCGAAGTGTGTTAAGGCCAGGAACCAGGATATTGCACTACATCTGCGGGAGGATATCCAATGGGGCGAAGCCATGGACACCGCTGATAGGGTTTTGGTGGGTACACCACGACTAGGCTCAGGAAATGGATTGGAGAGATTTGGGGACACCACATGGCTGAACTGCCTTTTGTACAAACCTTCATGTGGGGATGGTTTGTTGTGTTTTTCTAGAGCCAAACATACCATTTGGGTATTATCTAGTTTCTAGCAGATTGAGCAAACCCTTGTGCTCCTCAAAAGATGGAACCCTCTTTTTGACCCAGAGGGAGAGAAGTTGGGTGCAGGACCACTGTGGGTCAGATTACCAGGTCTACCTCTACACTTCTGGTCAGAGGACATTTTTAGGCGCATCGAGAATGCTCTAGGAACCTATTTGGAGCATGATAAATCATACATGTCCTCGGGCATCATGGCATATGCAAGGATTCTGGTTCATCTTGATACCAGGGAGGGATTACAAGAGAAAATTACCCTACACTGGAAACATTACTCTCGAGTAAAAATCCTTGATTTTGAGGGGGTCCCCTTCATGTGCAGGAGGTTCCACAAGGTGAGACATTTATTTAACGATTTCCCTCTAAACAGGACAGCTAAAGCAGCAGACCAGGGGAAGATGATCCCCTCTAAAGCTACCAAGGTACCTGAGCAATGCACTAGCACTGAAGCAATAGCGACAAATATGGTCAAGGAGAATCCAAAGAAGCACGACAATGCTCCCATTCAACCTCCCCTTCCTCTTATGACCAGGGCCAGGGCGGCTGCTGCAGTTGCGCTATCTTCGGGTATGCCTCTCTCTACTCCCTACACTTTGAATTTCACTACTTCGTCTTATTTTTTGGCACCATCCTCTGTTGATCATCATGGTAATGAATCTTCCTGCCCAACTCCTCATTCCTTGGCTTGTTCTCTGCAACCTCCCCCACCCCCACACTTTCTCATGCACCCCCTCATCCTTCTCGGAGGCGAAATCCCCTACCCTATCCTTTTACTCTGAGAAGGGGTCTCACACTCACAACTACCTACTCAGATCTCTATCTCGATCACAACCTCTTGATTCGATCGACATTGGTATCATATCCCCTCCCATCCCTTTGAAACCTCCTCAGGGCAGAACCTCCTCCCTCTCTAAAGCAAAACAATAGGAAGGTGTGGAAGTCTTCTCGGGTCGCCAGCTAGCCATAGACTAGGTTCTTAGAGCACAAAACACCCTGGTGCCATCTCCCTCATGAAGCTGCTCTCCTACAACTATCGTGGGTTAGCTAGTCTTGAGAAAAAACTAGCATTTCAGAGGCTTCTAAGTACTGAGCTAGTAGATATCATATTCCTTTAGGAAATCTTGGAGTTAGCAAAAGCCATCACTCACCTCCTTGAATCCATGCTTCCCTAATGGTTGTTTCATGCCCTTTATGTAAACGGGTGATCAAGAGGAGTTGCAATGGGGTACAATACTAGGCCTATCAAGCTATATAACATTTGGGGAGGAACATGTCATATTGGGGCGGATATCTACTCATCAGAATTAGGCATTGACATCAGACTCATCAATGCATATGGTCCATGCCAAAACTGAGGAGCCTACTAGGAGCATCTGTTAAGCTCCAATCCACTGCAAGTGGATAACCTTATACTAGGAGGAGATCTTAATTTCTCTATTGGATATTCAGAATCATGGGGTCATCATGCTTAGATTGATCCACTATCTGATTTCTTCGAAAATTTTCTGGAGGACCATAGCCTAATTGATACCCCATCTGCTAAATTACAACCCACCTAGAGGAATAGAAGGTCTGGGGAGGATAGTATGGCTAGATCGCTTCCTCATTAAAGAGTGACTACTGGGTATGGGGTATAACTATAGGTAGTAACCCACTCGTCGATATACCTTGAAGTCAGAGGTGGTATGAAAAACCCAAAGACCATATAAGTTCAACTCAACATGGTTAAAAGATGCAGACTACATTAAACTAGTAACTGATTATCGGAAGTCCCACCCTCCTGCTACAGGTGGGAACATAGCAGAAGGATTTTCCCACAATCTAAGCGAGCTGAAGAGACTATAAAAAATATGGGCACACAACAAGAGATTGATGGATGATCAAACCCTGAGAGGCAATGAAGCTGAGATTTCTACATTGGAGGATGAGCATGGAAGGGGATACACAACACCTAAACAAAAAGATAGGCTCACAACCTTAGTAGCACAGAGAGGCAAAATCCTAAAAGACATAGAGGAATCATGGAGGCTGTGAAGCAGAGCCATTTGGATTCTTGAAGGCAATGATAACACAAAATTATATCACAAGTTTGCTAATGGACGAAAAACAATTAACACCATTTGGAACTTGAATAATGAACAGGGCATCAGAGTGAATCCCTTTCAACACTTAGCCTCCCTTGGCACATCTCACTTCAAGTAGCTCTATAAATCTCCCGCCAATGCATCATTGGCTGAAATCATTCGAGTGAGACAATTGTTTCCCCGATTCGTGGACCAGAAGGATGCTATGGACCTCAACAAGGCTATCACTATGGGGGAGCTCAAAGCCACACTAAAATGGTTCAATAGAGACAAGAGCCCCAGACCAGATGGCTAGTCGGTTGAGTTCTACATCGTTTTTTTCGAACTTCTTGGAGAAGACCTTCTCAAGGTCATTGAAGACTACAGAATATCTAGGCGGAAGTACGAGGCTTACAACACCACTTTCATTATGCTCATCCCTAAATATGATAACCTTGGCTCTTTTGATGACTTCCGTCCCATCTCCCTTTGTAACTGTACCTATAAGATCATTGCCAAGATCATTTCTAATCACCTTCATCCCATTTTATCCTCACATATATCCTATGAACAATTTGCCTTCCTTCAGGACTGTCAGGTCCATGAAGCTATAGGAACTACACAACAGGTGTTGCATTCTATATAGACGAAGAAATTGAAAGGTATGATTCTCAAGGTAGACCTCTCAAAAGCTTTCGATTGTGCTAGTTGGCTATATATCAGATTGCTCTTAACTCATCTTGGTTTCCCCATAGAGTTTGTAAAATGGATTATGTGTTGCATAACAAATATAACTTTCAATGTCCTTATCAATGGATCAACCTCCCCTTTCTTTCACTCAGAAAGAGGCCTCAGACAGGGATGCCCTCTCTCCCCTCTATTATTTTTGCTCATTATGGAGGGCCTTAGTAGACTCATCTTGGAAGAACACGGAATGGGAAGAATTTAGGGCATCATGATTACAGACAGATGCACACTGACCCATTTTCTCTTTGTAGATGATGTGTTTATCTTCCTTAATGGAGGTATAGGGGATCTGACTGATCTACAGAATATCATGGCTATATTTCGAACTACTATTGGTATGGAAATCAACAGTCTAAAATCCACAATAACAATAACAATTTCCGGATGCACACCTCATGAAATACAATTTGCCCTCCACAGATTCCCATTCACTCTACTACAGTTGGATGATGTTCTTAGGTACCTGGGTTATCGGCTAAAACCCCTCGGATACAAGATTTCTTATTGGACATGGTTAATTTCTAAGCTAGAGAAAAGATTTAATATCTGGCACCACAAGTACCTCTCCAAAGCGGGCCAACTAGTTCTTATTAAAGTTGTACCTGAAGCTACACCTGTATATTGGATGTCCCTAGCCTGGATCCCTAGCAGCATACTCTCTCGAATTCAAAATCGATGTTGTAGATTTCTTTGGAAGGGAAAACAATCCAGAAGAATTTTTGCTTGGGCTAGATGGGAGTTACTAGCACTACCAAAGAAATGGGGAGGATGGGGAATTAAAAGACTGGATGATTTCTCTACTGCACTAGCTGCTAAGTTAGGATGGAAACTGGTTACTACAAGCAACTTATGGACAAGGGTGGTATACTCGAAATATATATTCCCCCTCAACACGATGGACTGGATCCGATGACACAACTGGAACAAGTCTGGGATATCTATCATATGGAAAGCAGTAATAAAATCCCTGCCCCTCATTTGAGATGGGATCACATGGAAAATACATTCTGGCTCATTGGTGCGCATTGGATTAGATCCCTGAATCAGTAGCGACAACTCACACAGGCTCCCACAGGAATTGATGCTCCTTCTCAACAATTCAGGTATCATTAATATTAAACACATTACGGGTCCGGAGCACACCTCCATATTTCAACAGGCATGGAAGATTGCACGTCAATTACATCTCCCTCATATTTGGCATCATCACTAGGGGGAATACATTGTTGCACTGACTGAATCGCATATTAGGATTATAGAGGGGGAAGATGAGATCATATGGGCCCATGCAAAAAATGGCATATACTCTCCAAACGAAGGATACCTCTGTATCTCTTCCATCCATCGACCACAGACTATTGAACATTGGTAGAAACATATATGGAAACTTAAGGCACCTCCCAGAACGAGACTGATTATGTGGACAGTACTCAAGAAGAAGGCCCCCACGGGGGACAACTTGAACAAACGAGCCCATCATGAACCATCCTCATGCTGCATATGCAAGAATACCATAGAAACTATCAATCACCTCTTCCTTACCTACCTGATCACTATGGACCTATTGAATACCACCCTTCGGGCTATCAATATTCACTATCAATGGCAGGGTACATCTATTCTGGATGCATGGATATCACGGTGGACAACAGCTGCTCTGAACAAGGCCAAAAACCTACCCCTTCTCCTCTGTTGGGCGATTTGGATAGCATGAAACTAACATATTTTCAACAATACCATCCCTTATTGGCCCTCCATCTCTGCCCGCATATTAGCCACATATAACTCCATCCTTGATGATGTAGGAGCATCTGAGCACCCTTCATTAAAATCAGAATCCAAAGCTGTGAAAGAGAAAACGTGGACAATCTTTGTAAACCGAGGCAAATTCTGTTTAAAACATAACTAAATTGATGGAATTGAAAAGTCTCTAGAAGACTTGATTAAATGTAATTATCTGCCATGTGTGCAAATAGAGAGATTTAGGGGTTTAATTGAGAGATTTAGGCGATTTGTAGGAGAAAATCGTGGATCTTAGATGATCCACACCTTTGTAATTTTCTATATAAAAAGAGTCTGTGTTGTGTGAAATAGGGAGAGAGATAAGGGAGGATACAATGTAGTCGCAGGGGAATTTGTGACTAAGGCCGAGAGGCCTTAGTCTGTAACCGAGTTCTGTATATAATAGAAATATGCGTGTTATATGTATTTTGTGTGTTTGTGTGTAGTTCTTATTGAAAGTAAGTAAATGTGCATATGTGAGTGTAAAGATGAAGTTCTATGAACTTTGCCTTAAACAAAGTATGGCAAGGTAAATATTATTATGTAATTCCACCAATAAGCGAAGAGATCCATTTGATTGAGAACAGATCAACGGAGGGGAGTTTCAATCGAAAGTAGAGTCGATCCAACGGAAACCATCGGATTGACTAGATCAACGGATATTAAGCGCTAACCCTTTACTAAGTCGAGTTCCTTTAAGTTTTGATTTAAGCACGTGGGTGGTATTCGTCTAGTGGTAAGCAGTTTGTCCCCTGGCCTAAAGGTGGGAAGCTGTATTTCTGAATTCTATGTGATTAACCTTAGTGGTTGACAAGTAGCACTGGAAAACAAATTTTCTTGGTGCTTTCAGAATATTAATCGTCGTGCTAGTTGGAGCGCAAGATTGCGCGACAACCGTTGGATGGAGGGGGGTCACATCAACGGTGGAGATTGTCCAACCTAGTTGACGATGCCACAACCGTCCGGTGGAAGAAGATCTACGGTGATCGCGTGGATAACTCGCAAACAAGTTATCTCGGCTAGCAGACCCGAGAAAATCATCAAAATGAGTTTAAAGTTTAATGTGATCGGATCGTCCGTTTGATGGGTAATCAGACGCATATCGTGTGCAAACAAGCACGATCGTTAATTCCAAAAATGGACACGATAAGGTTTTATTCAACGGGCTTAAACCCTCGTTGAGTTCCGATCATCAAGACCGTTGGTTGGTTGATTGATCGGATGGTAATCGCGCTTGAATTTGCGCACGGGTTAACATGTTGGGCGGACTCAATGAATTATTCAAAGAAGTTTAACTTCTTTGAGTTCTAGCGGGAAATGGTTGAAGGTTGGAGATCGCGCAATAACTGTTGATCTGATGGAGTGGAATTAATGGTGTGGATTGAAGCCTGACAAAAGTAAAGGTCAAAGAAGGATCGACATTTGTTGGTCGGGTTATGTTATGATTTCGCTAATGTAAAGGCTTCTGATATATACGTGGGTCCATAACCCACAGGTCCATGCATGAAATTTTATAAAGATGCAACTTTGCTGCGTCAAAGCGGCTGAGCTGTCATCAATTTTGGTATCAGAGCAGAAGAAGATTCTGCATTCAGAAGGAGGTTCAGTTATGTTGTATATTGGAGAGTTTGTGGTCTTATTCTTGTCATACAGACAGCGACAGAAAAAGGTGAGAATATTTGTAGTAGCCTAGAGCAAGGAGTGCTAAAATGTTTCCAAAGAAGAGAGAACCAGAGAGATACCGAAAGACTAAGCTCAGAGGAGAGAAGCTTGGTGAGGTATTGTGTGGCAGGGAGGACCTATTACTGTAGAGGTTTTGTTGCAACTCACAGAAAGATCAAAAAGGAAATTCCACAGAGGACGTGGGTAGAAATGCTAAGAGATGAAGGAGAGGCATATGACCAGGAGGTCATAAATTTTTGTAGCACGGGAGTTTGATGCAAAAGCATCCGAGCACCCTTCATTAAAATCAGAATCCAAAGCTATGAAAGAGAAAACATGGACAATCTTTGTAAACCGAGGCGAATTCTGTTTAAAACGGAGCTAAATTGATGGAATTGAAAAGTGTCTAGAATACTTGATTAAATGTAATTATTTGCCATGTATGCGAAGAGAGAGATTTAGGGGTTTAATTGAGTGATTTAGGCAATTTGTAAGAGAAACTCGTGGATCTTAGATGATCCATGCCTTTGTAATTTCCTATATAAAAAGAGTTTGTGTTGTGTGAAATAGGGAGAGATATACGGGAGGATACAATGTAGTCGCAGGGGAATTTATGACTAAGGCCGAGAGGCCTTAGCCTGTAACTGAGTTCTGTATATAATAGAAATATGTGTGTTATATGTATTTTGTGTGTAGTTCTTACTATAAGTTAGTAATATGCGTATGTGTGTAAAGACGAAGTTCTATGAACTTTGCCTTAAATAGAGTATGGCAAGGTAAATCTGTGTTATAACGTAATTCCACCAATAAGAGAAGAGATATGTTGGATTGAGAACAGATTAACAGAGGGGAGTTTTAATCGAAACTAGAGTAAATCCAGCAGAAACTGTCGGATTGACCAGATCGACGGATATTAAGCACTAACCCTTTATTAAGTCGAGTTCCTTTAAGTTTTGATTTAAGCACGTGGGTGGTATCCGTCTAGTGGTAAGCACTTTCTCGCCTGGCCTAAAGGTGGGAAGCTGTATTTCTGAATTTTACGCGATTAACCTTAGCGGTTGACACGTAGCACTGGAAAACAACTTTTCTCGCGTGCTTTCGGAATATTAATCGTCGTGCTAGTTGGAGCGCAAGATGGCGCGACAACCGTTGGATGGAGCGGGGTCACATCGACAGTGGGGATCGTTCGGCCTAGCTGATGAGCGAATGACGCGAAAAACATTCGATGGAAGAAGATCTACGGTGATCGCATGGATAACTCGCAAATAAGTTATCTCGGCTAGCGGACCCGAGAAAATCATCCAAAGTAGTTTAAAGTTTAATGTGATCGGACCGTCCATTTGATGGGTAATCAGACGTATATCGCGTGAAAACAAGCGCGACCGTTAATTCCAAAAACAGATGCAATAAGGTTTTATTCAATGAGCTTAAACCCTCGTTGAGTTTTGATCATCAGGACCATTCGTTGGTTGACTGATCGGATGGTAATCGCGCTCAAATTTTCACACGAGTTAACACGCTGGGAGGACCCAATGAATTATTCAAAGAAGTTTAACTTCTTTGAGTTCCAGCGGGAAATGAGTTAAGGTTGGAGATTGCGCGATAGCCATTGATCTGATGGAGTGGAATCGACAGCGTGGATTGAAGGCTGAAAAAAGTAAAGGTCAAAGAAGGACCAACGTTTGTTGGTCAAGTTATGTTATGATTCTTCGAATGTAAAGGCTTTCGATATATACGTGGGCCCATAACCCACAGGTCCATGCATGAAATTTTATAAAGATGCAACTTTGTTGTGTCAAAGTGGTTGAGCTGTCGTCACTTGATGACGATGCTGCTCCACCCTCGAGGAACATTGTCCCTGAGGTCATAAACCGAGACTACCCCTGGGCTTATTTCGATGGATTTGCATAGGATGCAGGATATGGGGGGGTGGTTCTATTCTATAACTCTCTGACTCTCATTACTTTAAAATACAAATGGGTCTGGGAAGGGGCACCAATAATTATGTTGAGTTGATCACTCTAAGACATCTCCTACACTTTGCCATGGAGAAGCGATGCATAAATATCCAAATCTTTGGGGACTCCAAGAATGTTATCAACTGGATAAACAACACATCAAATTGTCATGCATATTCTTTGAGACCTATTTTGGAAGAGGCACACAGATTCATTGTACATTTTGATCATTTTGTTTGTTTCCATATCTATAGGGAACATAATCAAATTGCTGATCAGCTATCCAAGGAAGCTGTGAATCGGCCTCGTGGTACATGGATGATTCAGGAGCAGAGGGACAGTGAACACGATTAGTACTACCACCACCCATATATGGACTACATAGCATAACTGGCTCAGAGGGGCCTGATTGACATGTTTATAGTTTTTCTTAAATTATCAATACATATGTATATTTTGATTTACTAGTTGTATATATAAGACAGACAACTGTACTCCCTGCGAGGAGTTTTTTGACCTCTTTGAAAAACACAGAAGACACATTCTCCCTGCATGGAGAATCAAAGATCATTTTTGATACATTCTTTTTTGATAGGTGAACAACCTCACTATATAGCATATGTGACACTGCATCTACAATATGTAATTTTCTTATATCAATGAAAATTATGATTTTTCCATATATATATATAGGTCAAACAATAATATAAGGCAACGTTTCTATAATTTTATATAATATTATCAACTCTCCTAAATTTACAAGTAGTTATCCAAGTATTTCAATCAATTCCTTATGATGGAAATTTAAGTTTTATTCAATTTTAAAAAACTCAAATATGATTGAAATAAGTTATATATTCAATTTTAAAAGATGTGGAGATGTAAAAGTTACAAATACAAGTTTTATTCAATTTTATTTTGTTTGAGGTTATGTACAAAGGCTTAGCCATAATGCACGCCGTCAATAAATTTTTTCTGCTTACACTGAGATCAAAGCACAATGTTAAACTAATTACCTTGAAATTAATGTACACCATATATCTAGCTACACCATTTATCATAAATCAATATCTACACTAAAATTAATGCATCTAATGCAAACAATCAAATAGGGAAATTAGAAATCAACATCTACATTGAAATCAACGCATCTAGTGCTAGAATCAAATAGGATTAGGAATCAACATCTACACTAAAATCATTGCATCTAATGCAATATCAATAAAACAAGATTATAAATTAATGTTTTTAATGAAATGCATGCATCAAATGCAAGCAATGAAACAGAATTAGAAATCAGCATCTACACAAAAATCAATGCATCTACTTTGAAAGAAATCAAATAGGATTAGAAATCAACATCTGTACACTAAAATCAATGCATCTAGTGCAAGAAAATTTCTTCCCTTTCTCTCCCCCGTCCATCTATATCGATATCTCCATCCATCTCTCCTTTGTCTCTCTGTCTCACCCCCCTTGAAACACACACTCTCTCTTCATGTTTATCTATCTCTCCCTCTATCTCTCTCTTCTTCCCTCTCTCCCCTTCCATCTATATCTATCTCCCTCTATCTCTCCTTCATCTCTCTATATCACTCCACAAACATACACATTGTTTCTCTATATCTATCTATATCTCCCTCCCACTTCCTCTCCCTCTCCCCTTCTCTCTCTCTTCCCTTTCTATCACTATGTCTCCCCTTCTATCTCTCTTCCCTCCTACTCTCCTCTCTTCCTCTCTCTCCATCTCCCTTGTCACTTCCTCTCTCTCTCCATCTCCCTTGCCACTCCCTCCCTCTCTCTCTCTCCACCTTTATCTCTCTATATGCCTTTCTTCTTACCTCCCTCTCTCTCCTTCTCCAACTCCATCTCTCTCCCCCCCCCTCTCAAGTCCTCTCTCTCTTCCTTTCTCTCCCACCTCCTTCTATCTTTCCCCCACGTCACTCACTCACTCACTCTCTCTCTCTCGAGCTTCGTCTTGCAACGTTGTTGACTATCTCCCTCCCTTTCTCATTCTCTCCCCCCTATTCTCTATCTAAAGTCCTAAGTTTGTCTTTTTATCTCACCCCCAAACATACACACTCTCTCTCCATCTCTCCCTTGTCTCTCTCTCTCTTTCTCTCTCTCCACCTTTCTCTCTCTATATGTCTTGAACTTCTTCCTTCCCTATCTTTTCCTCCAACTCCATCTCTTGAGCTCCCTCTCTTTCTCGGAGACTCTCGCCTCCTCTCCCTCTCTCCATCTTTGTGTCCCCTTTCTCTCTCTTACACTTCTCTACCATTCTCTCTCACTCTATATTTCAAAAGTTTTAAAATACTTCGACAATTAATATATATTCTATAATATATATATATTAATTTTGATTCTTACAACAAAACTTTTTTATATAATACATTTTTAAAAGCAAGGTTCAAACCTGTTTTTACATTCATTTGAAGGAAAATGATAGTTTTCTATGGAAATATTTTCTAATATTTTCCAAAAATATTTAATGTTGAGCTACTCCATTAAAGATACATAGAACACTTCATGTCTCAATTGAAACATTTTAGGTTTTTATTTCTTTAAAGGTATTCAAGTTATAATTTCTTCAATATTATACATTTATTATGTTAGATTTATAAAATTAAGTTAAATATAATTACATATATTGATCACTGTATAATCTTTTGGTTAATGGTTTTTTTGTTGATGCTATGTGTATATCAACCACTTTATTAATGTGTTGGCTGTGTATTTTAAATATAGAAATTTATTTATATTAAGTTATAATATATATTAATCCAAATTAATAAATTTAATATTAATATTAAATATATTAATATTTATTTTTTATATCCAAAATAATAAATTTAATATTAAATTTAATAATAATATCAATTTTTTATTTTTTATTTTTTTATTAATGCCATTTCCCATTTAATTTAATAATAGTAATAAATTTATTTTATATTTATATTAAATTAATAGGTTTTTACATGACATTATAACAAAAATTTTAATAAGATTTAGAATTTTAAAATGAGATAAAAATTTAATTTCAGATCAATCAATTTTTTTGTATAGAGGTTTGGTTGAGCATAATAGCTCGATCGAGCCATAGCCCTCAATCAAGCCCCTATTAACCATGTAAATGACTCGATTGAGGGTTTATGAAATCCTCGATCGAGCTATTTAAATTCGAAATTTATGCACTTGATCTAGTTCTTTAAGCACTTGAACGAGCCTCTTAAGTCTTAAAATCAACAATTTTGGCACTCCTGTCTGCAACTCCATTTTGTACTGTAGCAGACTTGGGGCTAAATTTGTCCTTAGGTGGCAGAGTTGATTGGATTCATGAAAGAATCCTCTATCCAATGACATGTGAGTTTGACATTTTCAGAATCATATGATATTTTTCATCTAATTTCTTTTAAACATAATGTTTGATTTTGTTTTGAACTCTTTTAAATAGGTTGAATAAAATATCAATACCGTAAAATATACACAAAGAAAAAATTTCAAAAAATACCAGTATCTTCGTTTACTATTCCTCTTCAAAAGGGTACTTTTGGTTTTTCAATTTATTGAAATAGTTGAAAAAAACCTTATGTGAACACGTATTTACAACATAATTCTCCACAATTTTTCTTTTTACTTCGTATCAAAATTCATATAAAAATTCATACTGCTTATATGAATTTTGAGGGCTTCAATTCAATAAAAGAGGAAAAACTTGAAATTACATCGCCACATTTGGCCAAAAGTGTAACCCATCTTCACGCTTTCACCCATACATGAAATTTGCAATCAAAATACTAATGGTTCAAGTTTTCAAGAGTTGTACAGAAATGCATACTACATGATGGCAGTGCTTCATAAATATGGGGAGGAGCTTTATTAAGATATAGTGACAACCATGCCAGTGCATTTAAGAGAAACAACAATATATGATAAGGCAGACTGATGAGATCTGACTTAAGCATTAAAATTATGAAATGGCCTATCACGCGCCCACATGTTCCCAACCACGTCTGTATATAAATGGCATATCAGGCAGTGATGTAGGTTGGTGGCAGGTAGTCTATCATTGTAGCCTAGTTTCCAGGAAGGATAATGGTATTAAAAACCACTGGAATTCAACGTTGAAGAAGGAAATGCTACCTGGGAATTTAAAGAATCATCATTCATTTTTACTTTAATGCAAAAAAAAACAAAGAAAGATGTGCAAGCCTCCTAAATATTAAGTCAATTTGTCTTTCCATCTTGTTCATTGAATAAGAATGAAATGATATTTAATGAACAAGATGACAAGGCAGTGAACCAATCATAGTTGCTTTATCAAAATATTTTACATACAGAAGCCAAACATATGAATATAGATATGAATGTCCGATATGAGTGTCCCTTATCTTAACTTCGGTTCTGAAATAATTTCTTAGATGTTCAAACAAAATTGTGTCTCAACAACTACAATTACTGAATTCAAGTTCTGCACTAGCTACACCTCAAATGAATCCTCGTCAAAGCCAGCTTGAACAGGACATGTTGTAATATAAGCCTTGTCTTAGGGAGCTGCTTCATAGGCCTCAAGGAATTATAGTTGATTATCATTCAGAAAACATGGTTATGATCAATACCAAGTCCTCAATACTATGTTGCTAGGAAATGTGGGTTCGGGGATGGGTACGGGTGCGGAGATGGGGATGGGTATGTCATTTTTCGAAACAGGGTACGTGGGTTCGTCGGAGTATATCTTATATTATATATATTATATATATATATATATTATTTTTATAATTATAATATATATGAATTTGTATATTTTTCAACTTTAAACAAGAAAACTAAAATATTTATAATTTAAACTTTAAATATTTAAACATGCACATCATTGAACATTCAACATTCACAATGAAATTTCAAAATTTCTAGTATGATATTAAGTGCAAATTGGAGTTTACATATTAATAAGAATCATGATATATGTCCATTTTCATACTACATTGAAAATTTGTCTTAAGGCATCTCCAAACAAGAAATGGGAAGTTTTAAAATACTAAAATACAAATATCTAATAGTGAACAATGGCTTCCTCAAGCCATGTCATCAGCATCACTCAGATCTTCAGTTAACATGCTCTCCATGGAGGGATCACTCTTATCTTGAGTCTCTTGCTCATCCATAATAGCTGGAGGTAGCTCAATAAGGCCATCTAGTTGTATCTCCTCGTCTACACACATAGCATCGTTTGTGTATTGGTCCCCATCTGTTGAAAGGACCCTCCTTGTATCCAGGGTCTTTTCGAGATATGAGACGAAGTGTGCTATGAACATACACTAAGTTCTCTGCCTTCTTTGAGCCTAACATATTTTTCTTTACTAAATGGATAAAGGCATAGATACTCCAATTCCTCTGCAAGATGAAGAACTAACTACCTAGAATATTAGGGGAAGCCCATTAAATTAATTAAAAAATAAAAAATAAAAACTAAAAAGAATCCCAAAGAACCCAATTTTGGGGGTTTCAAGTACCATCATTAGGGTTCTCTGTACCCATCAAGACAAAAGAACCCAATTTTTTTTAATGAAGAACCTGGTTCTTCATAGAAGAACCCGTTCTTATGGGTTCTTCTCAGAAGCACCCGAACCCGAATCCGGTACTTGGGGACGAGAACCCGGGATGGGTTCGAGAACCCTATCCCCAGGTTCGGGAACCCATGCAACATAGCCTCAATACAAGCATCTAACTATATTGACGCTTCACAAATACAACAGTCTATTGGGCATCATGAATATAACATGGACATTGCAAACCAGATTTTATATGAGACACCATCCACTCCAGTACTCGTGTAGGGGAGAAAGATGGAGAATTATAAAAAATAAGAAAACCCATCTGGAGCGTTAGTCTAAAACGATAATTCAGTACTTTTATCCACCATCTAGTTTGCCTCCAACAATACTCTGGGATCACCTAATGTCTCATAACTATTTACATGGTTCACTAGGTAATGGTGGTTAACATTGGAACTTATCAAAATTGCAGATTTTGAAAATATTTCAGAATTTGATGTACAACAATGAAGTCACCTTGTTGTTTACATTGGGACTTTGACCTTGCTGCTAACCTTGAGATTCCAGGATATTGATAAGTTCAAATGCAATGGGTAATTGACCTCACTGCTGATCCCTGTTGGATTCTGGAATATTTTGTACTCAGAATAAGTTTAAATGCAAGGATATGCCTAGAAAATGACTAACAACCAAGAGGTCAATTGTTTGACCTCGGTGCTGTCCGTAGGATTTTGGAATATTTTGTAATTGTTATAAGTTTAAATACAAGGGAACAAAGAAGTCAATTATTTGACATTACTGTGGTCTATAAGATCCTGGAATATTTAATAATTAGAGTAAATTTAAATACAGGGAAATCTAACTTATGACAATGATATTAGATATTCCAAGAATATGCCAAAAAAAAAAATCAAATATTCCAAAAATATGCAATCAAAATAAGTTCACATTCTGCGAGTTGCAATGTTAATGGGATAAGGATGATCCTTGTTGCCACAACCTACGGTTCTAATGGAGCAACTCATTTACAATTTCCATCATCGTAGATTGGAGTATGCATTATTATATCAAGTCACACTCATTTTTGCATCCTCGCCACTTCTCCCCATAGCATTAGCACATTAGATACGATTGGATCTTGGACCTGTATTCAGTCATTGGAAATCCTACAAAATCTTATGAGAAAACTGCAACTATCCTACTCAAGTTTTCCGTAAGCTCCAATTGGTGCGAACATAACAAATAATTGTTTTATTGGTCATTTACAGGGGGGTAATGACCTTGGTTCAACCATATTTCGATACAACACACACTAAGATAAAACGAATTTAATGGCTATTTGCTGTAAAGATTTTATGAATATGCACGCGAATAATAAGAATTATATGGATGCTAAAGGAGATTCCATGGAGCTGGAAATACCTCTGGTAGAATGAGAATCACATAAGAATTGCAGCATGCTATTTTGCCCCTCAAGTCTTAAAAACTTACAAAAATAAGAGGCTAAACAACAAGGATCCATATGCAGCTTTAAAGTAAGATATTTCTGCGTACTCTCAGCACGCAGAAATTCTTTTAGTGGGAGATTTCAATGTTAGAACAACAAATCAACAAGCTAGTATTCTTTGTTGCAAAGAGGATCACAATCTTATTTGGATTACTGAAGAGGAGAATCCCCAATGGGTGAGGTGTTCAGAAGATGACAAAGTTAGAAATAATTTTGGAGAGGATTTTCTTATACTGTGTGGTGCTTTCAACTTAATTATTTGCAATGGTTTAGATAGATGGAAAAGCTCTGGGAACACATACGATGGGGGAAGTGTTGTTGAATATGTGATTTGTTCACAAAGCTTGATAGAAAAGATAGACGAAGTTAAGATTGGAGAGCATATTTGAGACTTAAAACCAGACCATAACCCAATTTATATAAAGTTATCATGGTTAGAAGAAAGACAACATAAGAGGAAAACCCAATGGTCTCGACAATCACTATCAAGGGGAAAAATTCTTCTAACACAAGAAAAATGTACTATCTTCAAGATAATGTTAGAGAGATTAATTCAGGAGGAGAAAACTAGTTTCAAAAGCTTCAACAATCACAAGTTAACAGATATAATTCGAAGTGCACTTGAGAAGTGCAAAAGAGCAAAATATAGGAAATCAGAATCAAATTGTTTTCCTATAGACATTTGGTTTTATGAGGAATGCAACATGGCAAGGAGAACCTTGAAAAAGGCAGGCAAGGAAAAGACAAATGTAAAGTTATATAAGCAAATACTAAAAAGGAAAAAAGATGAGTTCATGTAAACAAGACGAGAAGAGTTAATATATCTAGGCAAGAATAACCCAAAGCTTTTTTGGTAGGAACTTTGACCAAGGAAGAAGAAAATAAAAAATAACATTACAACCAATCAAGGGTTTGAATATGCAAGACAACTTTATGATAAAGAATCAGATGCGAAGCCTCCCCCCAGGATCAACACAACTATAAATCTCTTCACATTACAGGAGGTGGAGATTGGAATTAAGAAGTCAAAAACAGGAAAGGAAAAAGACTTGGTTGAACTTCAAGAAAAGTATCTAAAATGGAGAATGAACACTCTTGCACCACACAACATGGAAATATTCAACACCATCATTCAACAAGGATTCCCAAGAGATTGGACAACTAGCCTAACAATACCTCTTTCTAAAAGTGGAGACATTAATAATCCTTCCAATTATAGAACCATTCTAATCAATCCTTTGTTCGCAAAGCTTTTCGGTAGCATGGTAGAAAATAGAATCAGTAAGTGGGCATAAGTAAAAGAAAGGAGGGCAAAAGGATAAGCGGATTTCAGAGCAAAGCATTCTACAATGGATCATGGCAATACATTGAGACACATTATTGAAAAGGTTTGGGAGGACAAAGAAGAAGTATTTTGCTGCTTTGTCGACTTCAAAAAGGAATTTGGCACAGTCCCTAGAGATAAGTTGTGGCATAGAATGGAATAACTTGAAATTCCTTTGCATTATAGAGTCGTTGTCCATAAACTTTATGAAGAGGTGACAATCAAAATTAGAAACTCAACAGGTATTTCAGAAAGCTCTAGAAGTGACATTGGAGTCAAGCAAGGTTTCCCTCTATCCCCTGCTTTTTTTTGTTTATATATTGATAAATTGGAAGAGGCTCAATCTACAAGGTGGAGATGGTGTTCAGTTGGGGGAGTTTGTGATAAAGCTTCTTTTATATGTTGATGATCTTGTATTGATTTCTAAACTGGCCCATGGATTGTAGAAGCACCTATATGCCCTTGAGCATTTTTGTAGAGCAGTGGGGATGCAAGTCAATACTAGCAAGACCAAAATAACAATTTTCTCTAATAAAATGAAGCAGAGCCAGCATATATTCTTCTTTGAAGGCAACATTCTTGAAGAAGTAAATGAGTACAAGTACCTCGAGATTGATTTCAACAACAAACTTAATTGGGAGGACTGCAGAAAGAAGAGAATTTTGGGACGGTGGAAAGCATTATATGCTCTTCAAAACAGATGTAGAGAAGCAGAGTTATGGGATTGGAAAACCATTAAAGTACTTTTTGGACTCTTAGTTTTGTCCAGTGATGCTATATGGGTGTGAATTGTGGGCTAGTAACACCCTTGTCTCAAAATGGAAACAAATTGAGAAAATCCAAAAACGCTTGATCATGAGCAAGTTCAAAATAAAAGGTTCGATACCTTATGAGATAATGTTAAGTAAAATAGGAGAAACTCCCATCGAAACAATTGTTATGGTGCAACTCATAAGAGATCTCAAAAGAATTGAGTAAATGGGAGTAGGTAGATGGCCTAATGTTATCTTCAATGAAGGCATGAGCGAAAGAAAGAAAACATGGATGAGACAAAACCACACATGGATGCAAAAATGGAATATCTACCTCAATGCTTATCCCACGAATAGCAAGGAGCTAAAGAATTTTGTTATGAAGAAGTTTTGTAAGCGGGTATGGGGAAAATGGTTGGGTAGAAAGAAGAAGTACTACATTGAGGAATTCAACCCTACGTGTGATCTACAACAAAAAGAGTTCATTGGAGCTAACATTCTATGGAGGGAAAATGTTCTTATTGCTCAATTAAGAACCAACTCGTGTCAACTTCGATGTGAAACAGGGTGGTGGAAAAGGCCTAAATAAGCTTGGGAAGAACGAGTGTGTACATTTTGCATGTCTGCGGTAGTGGAATCGAAAAAACATTTCATTTTGGAATGTGATGCGTTCAAAGGCATCAGAGAAAGTTAGGGGAATATGTTAGCATCGATTTCTTGGCATTGTCTTTTCAACGAGGGGATTGTTGGAAGGTTGGGCCAACTCATCATCAATTTGAATAAGAAAAGAATTGAATTTTAAAAGACAAAGCATGGAATTGATTGTCCCATAGACTATTTTTAGCCTCGTGGACTTTAAAATATCATTTCATTTCATTTCAAACTGCATGATCAAATTGGTAAAGCTCGAGTTTAGGGAACAAAATGGGTTTATAATTATCAAAGCTGGCACTGAATCCTAAGCTTAAGTAGATTGCGTATTCTAGTAATATTTTGGGATCCGAGGGACATGGGCGAGGTCAAATAATTGACCTCACCCATGTCCATTGGATCACGAAATATTCTGGGAATCTGCAATCAACATAAGGATGCCTGCACAGAACACGTTTTAAGCACTTGAAGCAACTATCACCACCAAAAGTTTAGTTTACCTAGCCAAAAAATAAATTCATTGCATGGAGTTTTCCATGATAAGATCATAAATATTTGAAGGGAGATAATTATATTTATATTTTAAATTGAGATTTTAAAGGACTTGCACAGAAGGAATTATTTTAAACTAGATTACATTCATCTTAAATTTGGATGCCTAGAGGGATCAAATCTCTCAAGGTCCAAACTCCTTTTTTTAGTGCAAAACTCGAGGAAAATTTTGCACCTCAAAAGATTTGCCTCGATGCTTGATAGATCTGGGGTTAAATATATTTAAGTTGGTTTAATTATTAATAATTAATAATTATAATTATTTATTTTATTTTATTTTTATTTTTATGTAATTTGATTGAGTCAAAATGCTTACATAACATTACATTACAACACCTCTTCCATATTACGCTGAGAGTATCTCTTGGGGTAATTATTTCACGTTAAAAGAAGGGAATAAGTAGTTAAAGAGAGGAGTTTGGTGCAATACATGAAGGTTGTAGCACTCGCTCAAAGGGTCATTTTACCAACAAAGCAACACACCAATAACTGGATTCACCACCACTAACCATGCATAATTTTTCCTTTTCTCTGTAAATGTATTTATCCTATGTTTATCAATTTTTTTTTCCTCTTGAAGTGGTTGTGAGCCTTTGTAAACTTTTGTTTTAGTCAAATAAACTAATTACGAATTTGTTCTGATTATTTTATTATCATTTCCTTGAATATTTAATTGATGGATTATCAAATGAAATCTTTATTTTCTACATTATGTTAACAATCTTTCCAATGTTCTAAGTGAATGTTTGTATTTAAAGCTTTGTGATAGGCTTGATATTTACTATTGTTTGCTTGTGATAAAGGTTATATTTCTCAAAAATCAAGATTTTTGAAGGGCTCTTTAGTTGTTGTTGTGATGGGGTTTGCATAGAAATTTTGGTTGTTTTCTTGCATGTGATGAAGTCTATTCAAATGTTTCCAATATGCTTTATTTCTTGTTCGAAGAGTTATTGACTACCACCATCAATAACCCTCTTGATAATTGTTACTTAGTACCAAGGAATACATATGGTATTCTCTTTGGTATCTAGGACTCTTTCTCTTACCATTCATTTATATTTTTGTGTCTTAGTGGGACAAAAGTGTCCATTGAAATGATTCTACTTTAAGGATCTAGTTCGAATTGACTAACATCTCCCGCCTACACTATTACTCTAATATTTACTAAAATACGAACTTTCAAATCTAACATTTGAGGGTGTTTAAGATGTTTTGAGGCTGTTTATAGTAGTTATCATTTTGACAGTTTGAGGGCTACCCCCTCTAACCCAAGAGCCAACTTGAGGCCTAAAATGGGGAGGATATTGTCCTCCATAGGGTGCATGAACATAGTTTTGCATAAAATAGTCTCAAGGATACAAAACATTGCAATGGGGAACTTGTGATTAATTGGTCTCTATTAAGCACATCAATGAATTAGGGGCTAATGTTCACAGATGGGCTATTTTTCCATGCTTTTTCTAAAAAACCAATTTTCCAATTTCCATTTTTTTCTAAAAAATATCCGTCTAAACTTTATAGCATAAAATCATTTTACTTTAAAAATAACAAACATTTTATATAGAGCCTATATAAAATCACTAGAAATTTGAATATTTTTACAAAACTATCACCAAACATTTTACATTTTGCATGAGGGATTAAAAAGATTCACCAAAGCTTCTAAACTCTAAGATAAATTTCCATCCTTAAATTTTTTCCCAAAGCACATGTTGCACACATTAGAGGAATTTTGAAGTTAAAAATGGGCTTCAAAGAAAAAATTGTACCAAAAAAATATTTTACAAGAACCAATGAGATTCAAAATGATGATGTCGTTCCCAAGGGTAAATATTTTGGAGGGAAAACAATTTTTTTTTTAAATCTTATCTCCTTATAGGTTTACTCAAATGTCAAGTGTAGACCCCTGTTGGATGCAAAAGTAAATTCCACATCCAACAAGTACTCACTTTGCATACTTTTAAGTAGACCCACATCGAAAAAAATGAAATTACATGAAAAAATTGTGTTTCTACTAAGAAGTATGCAAAGCGGGTTTGTTGGATATGGAATTTAATTCTACATCCAACGAGTGTCTATGTTGGATATTCACACTCACCTCGTTGGGAACCGATCACGTGGACTAACCGCAACTCTGGGATCCACCCTGGGACCACTCAAAAGGTAATGATAATGGGTTGGAAGTTTATTAATGCCTGTGGGTTTTGGTGTAATGGAAAACCTCAACATGGTATCAAAGCCTTGACTCAGGTTCAATTCCCCGATTTGTGTTTGAGGGGGGTGTTGGATTTTCACACTCACCTCATTGGGAATCGATCATGTGGACTAACCGCCACTCTGGGATCCACCCTCGGGCCACTCAAAAGGTAATGATAATGGGTTGGAAGTTTGCTAATGCCTTTGAGTTTTGGTGTAACTTAAAACCTCAACAGTGTACACTTGATATTTGAGTAAACTTATAAGGAGATAGGCTAAAAATATAATAAAAAAAGCAGTTTCCTTTTTTTTTTAAATTTATAACTCTTATTTTATTATTTTAACTATTATTTTCCTTAAGAGACCCATTTTGACCTCAAAATTCCCTTAATGAGTAGAGCTTCACTATAGTATAAGCTAAGAACACTACAAAATCTTTACAAAATCTTTATTTTAACTTATGACATAGCACATGTGTTCATGAGATATTAAAGAATACACTTAATTTCACTTAATATTGATAAATACCTTCCAAAATCCTTTTGTTAAACCCTTCTCAATATATATTCCCAACTTATTAAAAAAAAAGAAAACCTTATTTTTACTAGATATCCCTTTTTAATACCCCACAAAACCTTAAACCTTCTAATAACCCACATGCTCTGCACCCGACTCCCCAATACCTAGAATATATTGACTTTAGTTTTCACACTTTCAAACTTCCCATTCATGAATGAACATGATAATATATTAATCGACAATGTGAATCCCCGAGACATCATCAATAAAATTGCAAAATGCTAATATAAGTGGATTATTTTTATTTTTTATTTTTAAAATATAACATTTGAGGAAAAAAAATTATAGACACAAACTATTCATAACACCGAATAACCACTACCATCTGAATTCATTGAAAAAAGTTAATTAATTAAAAGAAAGTTTTAGAAACAAAATTTTCCAACCACCAAACAGCTGCGTGAAAAATGCACTAAAGCCCCGAGAGATGTATGATGAGGTGAAGGTACAAATAGGAAAGGCTTCATGAATAACAAAATGTTGGTAAGTATTAATGGATGGTTCAACTATGGGAAATACAAGAAATGTAAATTTTTTGAGTAAGAAAAGCAAATGCTGACAATATAAGTAAATACGAGTGTGTATGTGTGTAATGTTGGGACGGGACATGTAGAGAAAAGATCTTAACAATGTCACTTTCTTTGGCACCAAGTGTATACACAACTCACATATCTAAGGTGCGTATGTAAATGGATGGGGTTTTAAAACCCTAGGGTATACTTGGTCAATTTGATGGTGCCAACTGATTTGGGACGGTGACAATGAAGATCAAAGTTTATTTGTTGGAATGTAGCCAAGTTAAGAAAATATCAAAATCTTGATATCAGAAAAAGTGCGTCTCTAAAACCTCATGTCCTTGTGAAACAATATATATGATGCATTAGTTTTAGCCATAGTCCAATTCCAGTTGATAATCACCAACATTTTCCATAACATGTTACGACAAATTCTTATAATGACACAAATCGGCAACAAAATATGAGCCAATGTCAAAAAGGGCTAAGAATCGAGATCTAATAAAAATAAAATAATCTTATTGTGTTTTTTCATATTAACAACTCTTTAAATTTCCAAATATGAAGCTCTTTAAACACACAATCATATGTCCAAGAACAACAATAAACCAAACAGAAAAAAATCAAATAACAAATGGGAAAATAATATGCCATCTTTAATATGTCAATTAAAAAGAGTTTTCTTTAGTGAAAGGATATCTAATTTTATATTGGTTAGAAAGAATAAAAATAGATATATCTCAATCATGTCTATCTCATAGACATGTCTATAATGGAAACTTCTAGAGCGTCTGTTTTCCATATCCTTAAGGAGCAATTTACCATATCTTTTACAATGTTGCTTGATATGCAACAAGAATTTGTTCAATAATTTTCAAAGAATAAATAGATTCAATCATGCATCAAAAATAAGGTTGTGACAACTGGAATCGCATGGGTATGGGCAATCTATCTCCCTCGTCACCTTTCGATCAAAGTACCAATCTCCTACAGCCTCTGCAATGGTCTATCATATATTCAAGTTCACAGTCTAATTAGTTCGAATTCCAGTAGCCACTTCAAGCATAATCCATATTTTGTGACATGCAGATTGCTACTAACATCAAATTGGAAGAGCTACATTTGTCTATCCAGGAAGAATCTCAAGTATCCATAAAGAAAATAGTTTTTCAAATAGAAACAATGATAATCTGACAATTATACGCACACTAGTTTGTGACCATACTAGTCATGATTATGTCTCCATCCATTAGATAAAGGACGGGGACAACTTGCATGAACTTCGACTTAAACCAAATGTCCACAAGGAAGCTTTGCGTATTCAAAAATATTTATAAACTCACATCTATAATGCATAAAATGCTCCCTTCAAGAAAACTCTAAGCATTGCATCCAGTAGAATGGAAATGAATTAATTTGTAGTTATCAAATGGACATACGACCACAGGAAAAAAAATGGAAAGAAAGTGACCATATAGATACTGCACCCTAGTAGCCACAAAACTCAAGAGATTGCTCAGAGGTTAGATCCACCAAATCCTGTGGGGTTACCAACTGCTATGTTGGCTAGCGTTCAATACCAGCATCTACTCAAAAGCAAGGTACCACCTTCCTCATTCTTCTCTCAAGTGCAAGAAGGTGGAGGCGGCAGGGGGGAGGGGCGCCATTATTTCTCCAGAATGGGAAAAATAAAGGATACCGCGCTTTTGTAAAACATATTTACAAGAGTCATAAATGTAGATCTCTTGACACATTGTTGTAGGAATGGGCACGCTCACTTTGATTAGTCATGTTGAGAGGCGTGAGGTTCACCCCATAATGGGAAATAACAATATATAAGAATCATGGCTCCATACATCCTTGACCAGAGATGTGGCATCCTTGATTAATGACAACATGAAAAACAAAATAAGAGATCTGCATAATACAAAATAATTGCAATACCTTGTTATTTAACCTTGGAGAGCCGGGTGAAAACCATGTCACTTGCATCTCAGTCTGACAATGTGTGAAGCATGAGTTGATAAACATGCCTCCCGATCTTGAACCATTGAACACTTGCAATGCATTAAGCATTTGAGTTCTTAAGTCTGTTCAGATACAAATCAAAGACAGATCAAAAGATAGTACCAACTCACAATGATGTTACTTCTCACCTACAAGCTTTGGCCATTGCAAAAATTTACTAGATTAAATAGCATCTTACTAAGCGTAAACCTTTTTAGGAAAAAGCATAGTCAAACATGGAATTTAAGACGCAAAAGATGTACATTTAGGCACACTGATGTGAGTCATAATATATCCATATTCAATATGAGGAGGCTCAAACATGCACATTCCCGCAATTTGAGATAAAATATTAATTATCTATATTTTTACTTTAAGCCATAATTACTGGTTATGTGAAACATTAAGTTTTTCTCATCAATGATGCAACTCTGAGTGACTTTCACGTTGTATATGGGAAAGGCTACAATAAAATAGGTATCTCTTTTGTAACTTTTGATAGATAATGCTAATTACTTTACCAAGGAAAATATCTTCTTTAGGCCATAGTTAAACTGTTATTAATTACCCAAGTTTCCAAAAAGATTTTAATATCATGCAAATATCAAGACCAATATGCATTCATAAGACGCCTAACAAGGTGCAAAGTGTAACTAGAAATACAAGGGTTAACACCAAAATACTTAAAAAGGGTGAATTATCAGAAGAGGACCTTATGATAACTTCTATTCTAACATTAATCAAACCAAAGAGCACGGTAGTTACAAGCCCCAAAAACAATGAATTCACAGCCAAGAATGATCTTTTAAAACAAAGTCCAACACATTTTAATGACAATATAGTCATTTTTTGGTTTCAAGTTTGGAGGCTAAGTTGGATGATTGAAGAATTTATCTAGAGCCTAAATATTAATGCCTTTTGCTTAATCATCCTTTACCAGAGTTGAATAATTTCTTCTTGAGTATATAGTTCATAAAGTCATTTTTATTGCCGTCTTGTTCTTTAACATACTATATTAGACTAGTCAAGTTATATGTTAAGGAATGACATGGTGTTGTCTTATATTTGGCTGAATAGGAAGCTGTTTTAAATGGTTGTGATAACAGCCTGACAATGCTAATTGAAACTTAGAATAACAATTGTTGCTTTAGCGACTTGCTTTAAAATATTTTCAATGTTGTTGGAAGAATCACCGCACCTCTATGGAATCCGTAATTTCCACCCTGGGGATCCTAGTCACTGGTTTGGAATGTTTACCAACACCTGCGGGTTTTGGTGTAACGGCAAACCTCCACAAATGTTTCTAAAAAGTTTCCTCTTACAAGTTATCATGTACCATCATTAATCCGTACATATGCTTTGCCATAATTTCCATATATTTGCTTAGCAACACTACATTATTTTCACTTTGCATGCCTCCTACCGTAATGATTTCCGAGCTCTATTCTTCCCAAAATGGCACCCAACATTTTGCACTTTTGCACCTCGTGATTGTTTAATCTCAAATAGTTTCAATTAGCTTGAAATTCACGTTTGAAGTGATAATATTATGAACATAAGTTTGCTAAGAGTTTCCAACTTCAGGAAGAGATACCAACCAAAATTAACCATAATTAACACAGATAAACTCTAATTAAACCATATTTATATGCTGCTAAACCCTAATAAACCTTAATTATACATGAATATACCCTAATTAAAACTTATTTATAAACCAATAAACCCTATTTGACCCAAACACATCCTAATTATCAGTGTTGCAAACATCCAGATTTTATCACAATAAAATAGCAAAATCATGATTTTTTGGCCTAGCCGAAGTTTGTTGATTTTTACCTATATTTTGGCGGTATTTTGATTTTGATGATCACTGATTTTTACTGATATTTTTCCAATTTTTATGATGTTTTGGTTTTCCAGGCCCTTGCCAATTTTATCTCGATGACGTTGTTTGCAACATGGCTAATTATACACAATCATTGAGGACCAAAGTGCAAACCTAAATGTAGTTAAATAGTCTTTGAGAGTGCAAACACTGAGATTTGCATATTGTGGTTTTTCTATCCCTGTTGGCACTTTATAGATCCAAGGTTAAGAAAGATATACTATGTTGCACTGGTTTTGGGGACCAGGGAACGGGGGGACGAGTCCCCAGAACGGCTAGAGCGCACCCTCAAATTTTCAGGGGATGACAATATATATATATATATATATATATATATATGCAAAATTCAATATTAACATTTGTAATTGTTTCAAGCTAGTATTATGCACAACCCTTATACTTGCCCATTAAAATATCAAACAATTTGAAAATGGGTTGAGTGACATTCCATTATTGGCCACTAGACATGAGCTTTAGCTTTAGGAAACTTAAGTGTAACTACTTTAAATTTGTAATAAGGTCCATGAAAAAATTATCAAGGAGAATTGTCTTTACATTAGTTTTTTTTTTGTCATATTTCTTGTTAATGATGACTATGTTAAACACAAAAGGCATTCCCTTTTTAGTAGCTTTTGCAAACTTTTATAGCTTTGTTGAAAACCACTATAAAATAATTTGGTTTTGTAATGATATTAAATTCATATTTCAGATTAAGAAGGGGATTGAATAGGAATTTATTTAAACATTTAGTACTCAATCCAATTCACAACTATCTAATTGTTTTCACAATGCTTGGGGTTGGGATGATGGAAGCACTGAACTTGAATGAGTCCTCGAAACCCACATACAATATGTAAAAGCTGAGATGATTCTAAGAAAGAACAAGAAAAATAACCACAAAGATCATCGTTTCAAAACGTTGTATTTTCTGTTTTCTTGACATGGAGGGCGTTTTTTTGTAATTTTACCATTAAAAATCCAATATCTAAATCACTAGAAATCCAAAATGAAACCCATCATACAAAACCCATTTTTTGAGCTGCAACTTATACAAAAAATTTAGATTCAATGCATTCCAAAAAAAATGAATGGAAAAACTCATACTGTTCAATCATCAATCCCCATGATTGTCAAAACTGAAGCACTGCGCTTGGATTATCCTTAAAACCTTCCCAAAACATCCCTGAAATCTGCCTAGAAAACCTTCTAAATTTGTCATAAACATCCCTGAAATCTGTCCAGAATGTCTTGGGGACGGCTAGAAAATCCCCAATGTTGAAAAGTGTAAATAGGTTCGGTCTTCATAATGACATGTAATTATAATTTTATGTAATGAGATATAAAGAAGAAAAATAAAATATTGTAATGCTTGCATCATGGGTTTCATGAGCAAGAGATTTTATTTTTGAGTCAAGGCTCCCAATGAGAGTCTTTAGGAATTATTTGTCATCTAGTCATAAAATGTAGTCATTGTCATGTAATCAATGTGGAAAAAGTCGAAGTCGGGATTAAATCGGCAAGGGTCCAAAAGTTGAAAAAGTCATTAAAGTCGGGAGTTTTTTGAAAAAGTTGGCAAAAAGTCGGCAAAATTAAAAAAATACAAAAATATTCATTTTTAAAAAATCCCGACTTTTTCAATAAAATCCCGATTTTTCAACAAAAAAAAAAAAAATCGTTAAAGAAACTACCTTATTCACGATTTTTTGGAAAAAGGCCTGATTTAATCCCAACTTTTTCAACTGGGAAAAAATTGGCTGATTTAATCGTCCAGCTAAAAAAATCGCATTTTGGGGATTTAGTCCTGATTTTTTCCCGACTTTTTCCACATTGCATGTAATGAAGTCATGTTACACTTTGTATAGAGTCAAACTTGTCTATGTAAAGAATCCTCCAAGACCTTGTCACTTATCCTCTTCAAGTCGGCCTACAGCGATGGAAGAACTTGCTAAAAGAAGTAGGCCTAACCACTTGGGATCATGTCGGCCTAAAGGACATGTAAAGAGGTGTATATATAGCCACATTCAGCCTCACTTAGAGGCAAGCAACTCGAATTTCATTCGATCAAGAAGAAGTGTGAAGTAGAGTTCAATAGCATAAGTGCGAAGGAGGATTTCTTCTGGGTATAGCAAAGGAGGTTTCTTCTGGGGCAGGGAAGGAGGTTTCTTCTGGGTTAGCGAATGAGGATTGTTCTCGGCATAGCAAAGAAGAGATTCTTCTGGGTATAACAAAGAAGATTTTCTTTTGGGGACAATGAAGGAGAGTTACTTCTGGGAATTGCGAAGAAAGGATTCTTTTGGGATCAACGAAGAAAGAGTTCTTCTGGAATACTTGTTCTGGGAGACCGAGATTCTCTAGAGGAAGCTATTAAGATCATAGAGACTGAGTTTCTATATAGGAAGTCAAGGAGAAGCCAATGTGAAGGATAAAGACCAAGTTTCTCTAGAAGGAGCCGAGGAGAGCAATTCAAGATCTAGAAGAAAGTCGAGAAAGGGAAAAGGCAGAGCATCAAAGTTAATGACAAGGTTCTTGGGAGGATACTAGAGTCAATGGTCTTGGTACTCATCAACTGAAGATCTAGAAGAATAATTTTGATCAATTTTTCCTCTCAATAGATGAGAGGTTTTGGCCTTGGCCAACAAGCCTACATATTGTGTCACTTGTCTCTTATTGAGCATATTGATAATTGTCTTGATGAAAAAAACACAATAATAACATAACGAAGAAAAGACTATAAGCTAAGAAGTAAAAGTATATCACAAGCAATTATCAAGAGAGAAATCTTTTAACTATTCATGCCCTAAATTTCTCAACACCCAAGTCTCCAATGGAGTCCCCAACAATTTAGGGACGTTTCCTAAGGGTCCAAAAGTCCTCGGAACACGGGGACGCAGGGTACGTGAGTATTTTTTGGGGTGACGGGTCCCCATGCAACATAGAAGATATATGTTAGTCACTGTGTAAAATGGGCTAGAAGTGTACCCTTGCATGGAAATGTCAATGATCTACTTGACATGACAATGAACTATATGACATGATTGTGATCAATATAATAGTGACTTGGAGAAATAACTCATATCTACATGACAGTAACCTTGGCATGACAGTAATCATGTATATGGTGTTGAGAAATCTATGGCATAAAGTATTAGGTAATTTCTCTTCCATTAGTAACTGCTTGGGAGTTTTTTTTACAACTTTAGATTAGGATCTTCTTTACTTAAGTTATTAATGTTCTTCTTCATCAAATAGCTACCAATGCATGAGCATAAATGTTGGACACCTAATCCTCAATGGGTTAGTGTGGAAGCCGAATGGACAAAAGGAGTCCAAGAGACCTTGGGATGTGAATCCCAACGGTCACAACAATGTACTATAAATGTATATCTCCTATTAATAAAAATGTATTGCATGTTTTATCTTTCATATCTCTCTTGCTGTCCATGTGTGTTTAACATGGTATCAGAGCAGGCGTACTCCTTCCCTGCATAATTTCTTTGAGCCATTTGTCTTATGGTCTTTATGAGCAGGTCCTATTTTTAGTATTTCTGCCTTTGTAACTCATATCAACTTGATTTATATAATCCGTTGTCCTGACAATGGTATAATTCGCTGCTCAAGGTCTACCATAATCATTGTCTACGCCCTCTGCGCTCCCTAGGCTGGGCATAATTGTCCTCTCTGCGCTCTCTGGGATCTCTGCCATAATCATTGTTGGCTCAGTTTCTTCTATGGTCGTAATAGCCCTCTGTCGTAACATTTTCTCTACCCTCTCGGTTTTCCAGCTTTCAAGAAAGAAGGCGGCTTCCTCTGACGTGGTCACTGTAACGCCACAGAATTGCTGAACAAGCCTGGACTGTTCTTGGCTATTTTCCATTGGTATTATAATTATTTATCTTGTACCTCCCAAATGGTAAGTGTCTCATCCTTAAACCATCATTTTGGGGAAGAACGAATCTCTGACGCTGAAAGCCATAGCGAATCGAATCAAAGCCAAGGGCTTGCAATTTCTGGTTGGAAGGATTACTAAATGTGAGATCAGGCGACTGGTATTGTCCATAATCTGGTGCTTCTACCGAGAGGAAATAGCGTTTGGAGGCTGTGTGGTATACCTTGTGGTATACACCATTTTAAGCCTCTCCATATCCTGACCACCCGCATACATCTGAAGAATGTGCGCCTGTGTGTGTTGTTGAAGTATGAGGGAGTGCTGCGGAAATGGAAATGTGGTAGCGCTGCACAGTTCATGTGTATTCGCAGCGGAAGCGTGAAGCACCACCACCGCTCGGACCATCATTTTACTGATCTATCGATAAAATTCTTATCATTGATCCACCACAGAGGAGGAAAATTGTGAAGATGGGGGTTGACGGTGGAGTTGGGTGGCACAATTCAAGCACACACTGTCCATAGGAAGGATGTTGCATCTTGTCAGGGAGATATACACACGATATATGAAAATATGTGCCACAATCACGACATTGATAACACATAATTCCAGCTACTTCATGTCCGCAAAGCTGGTAGTCATATACTCTTCCAGTAACTGGGTTTAGTCCGATATTATTGAAACATAACTCTAGTGGATGTTCGTGAATAAGCAGAATTGGATTAAACGCACCGAGCGTTGTACCGCAGGAGCGTAGAGGTTGAAGTAAGTACATTCAGGTTCACGGCATCTGAATCTGTCGCCACAGTCGGGTTCTTTCCAACCATTGCATTGGAATGGGATAGCTTCATTCGTAAGGAATAATAGGTTGGGCTCTACAAAATGTGTATTAAATTCGTGTGCCATACTGCTGTAATTTCTAGTGAATGCCCAATACTGAAGAGCGACGCGTTTTCTGATTTTCCCAAGGGTATCTGAGGCGTTGGAACTTTGTCTCGAGGCATGTTCAAAGCTTGCAGCCATCACGAGAGCTTGTTTGAAAGAAGTAGCTAGCAGCCAATAATGACTTGGATTCATTTTATGGACAAATAGAAAAGGGAATGTTGGTAATGTCTTTCAAATATCCAAATCTACATTCAGTAGTATTTATTGCACTGCGTTGTGGATGTTCGGCACTTGGGCATCAGATGGAGTGCACCACCTATCAAGTCTCTCACCAGACATGCCACTGTCCTCCCAACTAAAACACGGGAGCTTTAAAAGGTTGGTTCACTCTATCCTTCTACCCTATATATATATATATATATATATATATATATGCTCACAACATTTTCTAACAGTTGTTGCCTGTATTTTTATAAACCAGTGGTAGTTCATCCAATACACCTGCCCTGCACAATACATCTACTTCTCCAAGGTCCTATCTTTCAACGTTTTCTTCTCAGATCCAGTCCATCTTTGTCTCACGCACCTGGCCTTCTCTTTTCCCATTTCGGTTTCCGTAATCGTAAGCTCATTTTCGTTAAATTGATCTTCGTGGAAGAGTTGTAATTTTCAGAAGACGCCCACCATATACGTATTTATTTTGATGGCTTTGATGTTTTGGATTTGGTGAGACGTCCCACGGCCAAGATTACGCCAGCACCTCCCATCACCAGAATGCCCTTGTTGAAGCCTTGAGCCTGCCTTGAGTGCATTGTTGAGTTCTAGAGTGATTATTCTTTGTGCATTGAAGTAGTAAGTGCATTAAAGCTCCTGGCATTATTCAAGTAAATTCAAGGTCGATCGGTTTCTTTGTGAGTTTATTGAAGATTAAAGTATATGTGTGTTGAGCTATATCTATGTGCATTGAACATATGGTCATGAGTTCTATATTGAACGTCGTGAAGGTTTCCATTTAAGATTGAATTGAAAAGTATTGTGCGTTGGACAGACCTACGTTGGTTCATTGTTGGATAAACATTGTATGTACATTGGTGAGTTGTGATAACCAAGTTCGTGCTAGATATATTCATTTGCCTAGGTTCATGATTGGTTTGAATATATTAACATTGTTTCATATATATATATTGGCAATTGAGCGTTGGTGTAGTGGTGTTGTTCGAAAAAAAAAACCACAGCAAGCAATTTGCAGTTTATGAGATTATGTACAACTCCCACAATTGCAGTTGTTCCACATGCTATCATCAATGGTTACAAGAATGTATTAGCAGTCGCTATTCAACTTGACTACTTTTTTTCTCTGGCCGAGAAAGTGAAGGAGTATTTGAAGGATCCAAGCAAGTTTGCAGTTGCTGCTGCCCCAATTGTGGCATTGTATTTAAAACCCATTATAGTTTCTGTCTACATATATATACATTGATTCCCTGATTCATTTGCTGCACATTTATACAAGATATCTCTGTGTACTGTGAGTGGATATTACTTTTATGCATTAAGTAATAATTGTGATCAGCTTTTAAGGTGTAAATATGACATTGAAGAAAAATGGCCAGAATCAGTGAAGTATTAGAGTTCATGAAAACTCTTATACAATCTACTATTGATGACACATTACAAATCAGCAAAGGATCTCTCTCAGAAATTCAGACATGTCTACAAAATGCACAGGAAAAGATTGACTTTTTGCAGCTTGAATCACAGCTACAGCAAGAAGAGCTACATCAAAATAGAGATCATTCTGAACCTGTTTAGAACATTGAGACAACCACCCATTAGCAGCAAGTCAATAATGTTACAGTTCATTCAAATAAAGCAACAGTTGTACATGTAGATGCAGAAACTCAGTCTGCACTTTCCAAGCCCATCATCAGACCTTGGGAACAACTTGTCCACAACAAGCACAGAACTGGTCTTGGATATGACAAGGACCTGTCCTTTCATATTCCAGACTACACCAAGCCCATTCAGTTTCAAAGTGCTGGATTTATTCATGACAGTTCACCTGTTCTTCATGACAGTTCACATCCAGCTATTCCAGATTTTGTTCCTCTTCCACAGCAACAACAACAACAGATTATAAAATGCCAACACTGTGATCGAGTTGGCCATCTGAAAGATCATTGTTTTGATCTTCATCCATGTAAGCACAGTCATAAAACCAGTCACTCTTCAAACAGATGCTTCAGAAATAAACGTCTTGGAAGAACAAAGATTCATCTTGGATGGATCGCTTCTTGGAAATGGGCATCAATAGCCAAGAAGATATTCCAAACGCATGTCAAAACTTGTTATAGAGTATTGAACAGTCTTGCAGTTGAGTTTTCTCCATCATCTCACCTTGTATCTGACAGGGGGGGAAATGATGGTCATCTACAAGCTTCAAAGTCACATCAAGCGAGCCTGAGCCA
>APFE030956439.1:29301-39578 GCA_000404065.3 Pinus taeda | reverse complement strand
AATGGGTTAGTGTGGAAGCCGAATGGACAAAAGGAGTCCAAGAGACCTTGGGATGTGAATCCCAACGGTCACAACAATGTACTATAAATGTATATCTCCTGTTAATAAAAATGTATTGCATGTTTTATCTTTCATATCTCTCTTGCTGTCCATGTGTGTTTAACAATAAATAGACAAGAGACACAGAATGTAGGCTATGAGCCAGGGCCAAAACCTCTCACTCTTTGAGAGGAAAACCCACACAAAAATTCTTCTTATAGAGATTTCAATTGACGAATACTAAGACCAAGACCCTTGACCTATTTTCTACTCCAAAACCAAGGCAGAAGTTCTCTTGACAGTCAACCTTCTTCTTGAATCCTCTTCCACTTTGACCTTCTTAGCATCGAGACATCATCACCACCGAGATCTTATCACTGTCTTCACATTAAGATCTTCGTTATTGTGAGATCTCCTCACTGTCATATTACCAAGACCTTACTTCTGTGATGCACCAAGTCCTTTTTCCTGAGATAGCACTGATATCTTTCCTTTAAGGTAGCACCGAGACCTTTAATGAGATGCCATCAAGATTGTATCCATGTGGTGAGACTTCATTATTGTGTGTATACTGAAAACTCTTGTTGTAGTAGCACCGAAGATAAGATCACCTATCGAGTTCCTTTTTCTGAAATGCTTGTCACTGTAACTGTGATCTGAATCACAAAGATATCCGAACTGTCTCTGCACTAGGTCACCCGAATTCAGAGAGATTCAAACTTGTTTTTTGTGGTAACATGAAGACCCTTCACACATATATATAATGGTTTGTCCTACATAAATAAGCCGACATGTGCATCTGAATAGGCGTGTCTTCATTAGGTGCAGCTGACATGAGTTCTTCACTTTAACTTGAGGCCAACTTGAAGAGGAGAACTTTGTGCTTGTCTTTGGAGGGCTACTTGACAATCCTATAGACTCATATACATTAACATGCCCAAGAAGGATTCTTCATGACATTGACTGTTTCAACAAATCCTAAAGGCTCATAATGGGAGCCATCTAAAAATAAAATCCCTTGCTCATGAAACCCAGAAGCAAGCCTTACAATAATAATTTTATTTCCTTCTTTACATCATTTACAAAAATCACAATTACATGTCATTATGAAGACTAAACCTAGTTACACTTTTCAACACTCCCTCTTAACTAGGGAGGTATTCATAATGGTACTTGGTCATTCTCAATCTAAAGAATTTCTCAAAAGAAGAATCAGATTGGTAACCCATCTGTATAGCATCATATCAGCTAGCATTGTCACATAGCAAGGCCTTGACTAACAACTCTATCTATCCACAAGATCTGAGCTCAGTGCTGGCGATACCAATGATTTATAGACACTCTCATCATTGTCTCTCCCAAAACATACCCCACCTTGGTTCTTAGGGTGTGTTCCGTCAGGAGTATTCTTATCTTGGATTCCCAGTCCTTAAAGAATATCGGTCCTCTACGACTACTCTTATTTTGGATGCCCTATCTCATCCTCAAAGAGTATTAGATGCCATATGATTGCCCAATCTTCCACTCTGTCTTCCTAGGTGAAGACCAGAATGATGTGTCTATCTCTCCCTCTCAATTAGGGAGGACATATCTATTCCAATAAACGAATGTACTCATTCCTATTGAAGGAATGTACCTGAGCTCCCTCTTGGCTTAGGAATTTCCAAGTTTCTTCCTAGTAAGAAACTTGTTTCCAGGCTTCCTCTTAGCTAGGGACCTACAACAGTCCCTCAAGTGGAGATGAAGGGACAACCAACTACTTGAAGAGCTCCTTCCTTCGATGACATGAATTTCTTCTTTGTCACGGAATCTTCATCTTTTGGGACTTCTTCATAGGGTACATACCATCCATCACATTTCATCCACGAGTTAGTCATGTCATCATTCCTTTCATCAAAAAGCGATCCATCAATCTACCTCTGGCTTTTCTTCATGTCATGCTTCTTTCTTCATACTATCTTCTTCGGAAGGATCTTACATCCTTCTACATGGTCCTCTGGGAAGACATTCACAGTTCTTCCTTTGGCAATCCTGCATAAGCTCATCCAGATATTTGTTCAAAAATAAGAAATGAACACTTAAATCAAAATTACCTTTGTGATGGTCTTTCATCATGACATCTTCCAGTCTGCATCAACATCTTGCATACATGTTGACATATCTCCCAAAGATATCCATTGTCAAGGGTCTCCATCTTTTTAAGACTTTCTTCAGAGTCTTCATATCTTTTCGAGAGATTTCCTAGTCAAATCTTCTAGTCCTCAGATGTTGATTGCCTTTTCCATGCTTGCATGGTTCATGATCTCTTCCTTCCTTTCTTCACATATTTCATTCCCAGAAACTTCCAATCAGAGTTCCTCTAATTACTGTCAACCACCTCATTTTCATATGAGGACATATTATGTTTATTTCATCTAGTGTGACCCATGCCTTCCTGATCCTTTCATAGGAGGAGATTCCTTTCCTTTGATCATTCTTCTTAAGATAGAGCAATGATCTATGTTACATGCAACCATATGATATGACTTTATAGTATTGAATACAAGCATACATACCCCATTTACTTTTAGGTCATCTAGGGTTCTTTCAACAGTTTCCTTGATTGAAAAGAGCTTCAACCCCTTGATCTGCTTCATCTCTTATGTCCTCATAACATCATCCCATGAATTCCACAAGTTGGAGTTCTTGATGAAACACTTGCTTCTTCTCTAGATTGGTGAACCTTCCGATGAAGATTCCATCAGAGAACCTTGAGGATCTTGCATATCCCTATCTAGCAGATGTTACTTTTTGATGTATGATGAGCCTTCTCTTGGATGACTTCTTCCTTTTTCCCATAAGTGTCACTTGAGCTTTCAATGAGGTTCCCAAGAGCTATATCCTACTATCATAAACATCCTTCATGTTTCCTATGGTGATGTCACGAGCTCTTACTTCTAATGCTATTCCTCTTCCTTGGACTTCCTTCTTTCATCTTCCTTGTTATTTCCCCTCTTAAGCTTAGGAAAATCTTTCCTATAATGCTCATAGCATTGAATCTTAGCTATGTTCTTCTATCCTTTTGACAAATGTCTGAATACTTTTTTTTTTGCCCTCAACCTGTCATCTTCTATCTTGCATAGAAACCACAAGTTGTTGAATGGGATAGCTTTCTTATCCTCATAGACATTTGTTACCTTGTTCATCAGTTAGTCCATTTAGAATAATGAGGATTATCTCCTTCTTCGATATCATCTCTCCCAGATCTTGGAGTTGAGATCTTATCAGTGTTGCAAACATCTCGATAACATCCTGATTTTATCTCGAAATCACGATTTTTTGGCCTAACCAATGTTTGCTGATTTTTACTGATATTTTCCCGATTTTTACGATTTTTTGGTTTTTTGGACCGTTGTCGATTTTATCTCGATGCCGATGTTCGCAACATTGGATCTTATGAAGATATCCCTTCATCCTTTGATACCTTCAATATGTGTAGATCAAATCTAAGTAATATGACCTTTCTTATCGCATCTTTAGAGAATAGTTCTACCAGCTTATCATATATCTCTTTTGATGTCTCCAATCCTGCTAGGGAATGAGGGGACCATTCACTGATTTCATAAGAATCCCTTGATCCCTTTGATCCCATTCCATGTGTTCAGATAATGCTTGACCTTCGGATCGTTTGGAGACCTTTCCATTGATATGATCAATGACTTCACTTTCGTCGAGGACTATGTCCTTCCTCCTTTTCCATGCAAGGAAGTTCGATGGCCCAACAAACTTATAGATCTCCTTACAAAACGAAGTCATTTTACTAGATTAGATTATGGAATAAAAGATACTTACTTGACAAGTGAAGATGAAATCTTCAACTTGATCCCTTTGATGGTGGTTGATGAAGATGTATTAGTGCCCTTTTGGATGATCTTGTTCAAATGAAATCCCTTCTTCAATAAAAGGAGATTACCCCTTTTATGATGACAACGCATTTTGATATAGCTCCCTTTGTTGATGGTGATTGATGAGGATGTCTTGATGCTTCCTCGGATGAACTTATTTAAGGATAAGGGAGGGGTCCTTGCTTTAATGAGAGGGAACTTGCCTTATAGCCTTTTGAAGATGAGGACAATGCCTTTAGCCTTCATTGGATAACTAGCCTTCAAGATATTTCGATGTCTTGGTGTTGAATGAGTGTAGATCCAAAAATGCTTCTAGGGTTTCGACTTTCTCCAAGATGATGTGATCTTTGTCCTTAAGTGTTTCTCTTGGATATTTATACTTTGGGCTACCATGCTCTGTAGATTTCTTCAACTCAATGATGGTCTTTGTGGTCTTCAAAGGATCAAAAAGTTTTGTTGGTGTAGACTTCTTCTTCGAACTAAGGTTTGATACTTCGATGTAGATCTCGGATTCATTTTGAAATCCTTCAACTTGCTTTGATGCCTTTCTTGAAACTTGATCCTTGAGTGTTTCTTTGATTAGATGCCCTTTTTCTTGACTTTGTCACCTTAGCTCTGATACCATGTTGAGAAATCTAAAGCATCAAGTATTAGGTGATTTCTCTTCCATTAGTAACTGCTTGTGAGTGCTTTTTACAACTTTAGATTAGGATCTTCCTTACTTAAGTTACTAATGTTCTTCTTCATCAAACAACTACTAATGCATGAACATAAATAGACAAAAGACACAGAATGTAGGCTATGAGCCAGGGCCAAAACCTCTCTCTTTGAGAGGAAAACCTGCACAAAAATTCTTCTTATAGAGATTCCAATTGACGAATACCAAGACCCTTGACCTATTTGCCACTCCAAGACCAAGGCACAAGTTCTCTTGACAGTCAACCTTCTTCTTGACTCCTCTTCCACTTCGACCTTCATAGCATTGAGACATTGTCACCACCGAGATCTTATCACTGTCTTCACATCAAGATCTCCTTTACTGTGAGACCTCCTCGCTGTCATATTACCGAGACCTTACTTTTGTGATGGCACCGAGTGCTTTTTCTTGAGATAACACTGATATCTTTCCTTTAAGGTAGCACCAAGACCTTCACTGAGATTCCACAAAGATTGTATCCCTGTGGTGAGACTTCATTACTATGTGTATACTGCAAACTCTTGTTGTAGTAGAACTGAAGATAAGATCACCTATCAAGTTCCTTCTTCTGAAATGCTTGTCACTGTAACTGTGATCCGAATCACAAAGGTAAACCGAACTCCTTGACTCTTCACTGAATTGAGGTCTCCCTTCAACACTGAGTTTTAGTCTCCTCACCAAACTGTGTCATTGTAGTCTCCTATACGAATCACAAAGATATCTGAACCTATCTCTGCACTAGGCCACTCGAATTCAGAGAGATCCAAACTTGTTTTCTGTGGTAATGCGAAGACCCTTCACACATATATATAGTGGTTTTTACTACATAAATAAGCCGACATGTGCATCCAAATAGGTGTGTCTTGATTAGGTGAAGCCGACATGAGTTCTTCACTTTAACTTGAGGCTGACTTGAAGAGGAGAACTTTGTGCTTGTCTTTGGAGGGCTACTTGACAATCCTATAGACTCATATACATTGTAACATGCCCAAGAAGGGTTCTTCATGACATTGAATCTTTTAACAAATCCTAAAGGCTCACAATGGGAGCCATCTAAAAATAAAATCCCTTGCTCATGAAACCCATGAAGCAAGCCTTACAATAATAATTTTATTTCCTTCTTTACATCATTTACAAAAATCACAATTACATGTCATTATGAAGACCGAACCTAGTTACACTTTTCAACATATGGCAGTGACCTTGAGTGATATTGATGTATGATATGTGACATTGATGTATATGTATAGCATTTACCTTGATAAATGACATGACAATAACCTTGGAAACAATAACCTTGACTATGGCAGTGACATCATTGTAGAATAGTGAATTTGAGGAATGACAGTGGTGGTTGTGACAGTGACATTGTTGATGATTGACAATGGCAGTGACAGTGATAGTACCTTGGAAATGGAAGTAACACTCTAATCTATCTCTATGATGATGATATGAAGTGATGTGATATGAAGAGATTTTATTTGTTAGTGGCTCCCATTAAGAGCCTTAGGATTTATCATTGAGTCAAAGAGTCAATGTCATGTATGAAGAAGCCCTTGTTGGGCATGTGTCAATTGTATATAAGTCTACATAGCCCATAGCCCTCCAACGATAAGCACACAATCCCCTCTTCCTATGTCGACCTCAAGATGTATGAACGAACTCATGTTGGCTGATATTAAGGAGACACACCCATTCGTTACACAACTACTATATATACAAGGCTTGGGTCATCGCAGAAAGGACAGTTTAGCATTCGCATCTCTCTCTGAAATTTGGGTACACAGAACAGTGACAAGTTCGGATTACAGTTCAGAAGTCAAGGAGGGAGCTCGAATAAATAAGGAAGGGACAATGAGGATTTGGTTTGGGCTTATCACAGTTCAGAAGTCAAGGAGGGAGCTCGGATAAATAAGGAAGGGACAATGAGGATTTGGTTTGGGCTTATCACAGTTCAGAATATAGCTCTGAGAATTTGGTAAAGCCAATTCGGATCTCCACAGAGAAGATAGTTCGGATGTCTATCTCTGTATTTTGGATGGGCAGTAACATATGGGATGACAGTTTGGGATGGAAAAGTGTTGAAGGGAAATCAGATCCCTCTAAATCTCGGATCACAGAGGCAGCAAGATTAAAGCTCAGATCATAGTGGTAGTGGATATAATCTCAGTTAAGAAGTTCGGATCTATGAAGTATAATCACAGTATAGATGCTACCTTGCAATATCTCTGCCTCGGTGTTACATCAAGTGCAGTAAGGTATCATCGATGACATAACAGTTCATTGTTGGGAATACTATTGTGATAAGGGCTCATGAAGGAAATAGTGTTGTCAAGGTAGCGATGAAGATCTCGATATCAAGGCAATTATGAAGATCTTGGTGGAAGAGGAGTCAAGAAGAGGATTGACTAGAGAACGTGTGTCTTGGTCTTACAGTGGCTAATAGGTCAAGGGCCTTGGTCTTGGTATTCGTCAATTGGAACCTCCATAATAAGAATTTGTGTGGGTTTTCCTCTCAAAGAGTGAGAGGTTTTGGTCCTCGCTTATAGCCTACATGTTGTGTCTCTTTTCTATTTATGTTCATGCATTGGTTACTGCTTGATGAAGAAGAACACTAATAATCTAACAAGAAGAAAATCCTATTCTAAAGAAGTAAAAAGCACCACAAGAAGTCACTAATATAAGAGAAATCACCTAATGCTAATGCCCTAGATTTCTCAACATGGTATCAGAGCTAAGGTGTCAAAGTCAAGAAAAGGGCATGCAATCATAGAGACACTGAAGGATCGAGTTTTTAAGAAAGAAATCAAAGTAATTAAAAGGGTATCAAAGCAAAAAGTTCAAGATCTACATTGAAGAATCAAACCCTAGATCGAAGAAGAAGTCTACACCAACAAAAGTTTTGGATCCTCTAAGTCATCATTAAAAGACCACAAAGACCCTCATTAAGACGAAGAGATCTACAATGCAAGGTAGCCCAAGTATAGACATCCAAGAGAAGGACTTCAAGGACTAAGATCACATCATCTTAGAGAAAGTCGAAACCCTAGAAGCATTTTTGATCTGCACTCATTCACCACCGTAGAATTCGAAGTATCTTGAAGGCTAGAAGGCATTGTCATCATCTTCAAAAGTGTTAATTTATGGTATGTTCTATGCTTAAGAGAAATTTACTTCAAATCTTCTTATTATCCCAATATCAATTTCCAGAATTGCAATCACATCAACATGATAGAAAAATGCAGATAGAACATAAATGTAAACAATAGAAGGCAAGACAAGACAAGAGACACAAGATGCGACACCAGCCAGGGACAAACCCCAATGTGGGGAAACCCTTTGATCAATTCTTCTATATTCTTCCCTAATTCAGCAAAGAGAGAGAGATAGTACAATATCACAAATCTATGATTTACAACAACAGTAATGAAACCCTTGATCAACAATGACAAGGCTGATCAATCAGCTCCCAAATGTCCTCAAGACAACCTAGGAGAACTCGGCCTCCAATAGCAGCAGATAGCAGCCAAAAATAGTCAATGGAAGGAGGTCAAAACAACAGTCAATGCTACAACAATACTGCAGTCAGCCCTAACCAATGAACGTTGTCCCAAAGATGTCCTCCAACAGGTCAACGCAGGTTGTCCAGCAATGTGGCTAGCCTAGGAGAGGCTGCCCACACAAATCCACAGTCAAGGGAGCCTATATGTTGGTCAACGCAGTCTTTTTGCACCCAAAACAAAGTTTTTGTACCTTCCTGCATCCTCCTACAGTCGCTGCCCTACTACACCCTCTTTCTTCTTCCCATGTGAGAGAGAGTCTTCTTCCTCCTTCGCATACCCAAGAGACAAGGAGTGAGAAGAGATGTGGAGATGAGATGAGTGTGATAACGCCTCAAGGTCTCCTCTACTTATATGCCATGTTGAGGTTTAGTTGGGGTTGTGCAACACTATTTTACTTGCTGGCCGACCTTGACAAATTGTCAAGAAATACAAATAAATTCATATCTCCATGAATACATGTCAGAATTAGATGATCGTTAGATCAATCCTACACCTCTCGATGAGAGGAATCCAAGAAAAATATCAGCTGCCATAAATAAGATGACCCACATGGAGTTTGGCGCTAGTTGACAATTTTAACACTCCCTCTCAACTAGGGAGAACTCCATCTGCTAATCCATCTGTTTGTCAGTACTATCTCTGCCATCAAATGCACTGCCCTACACTGCTCGACTCTGCTCTGCTTTGTTGAACTATGAAGAAGAAGAAATGATCGAGAATGTATCATACCAACCTCTACTGACCCGAAGTCAGTCCTAGATAAAAGAGAGTGCCAACTAGCACTCTTATTGACCCGAAGTCAGTCCCAATGAAGAGAGTGTGTCATATCACTCTTACTAACCTGAAGTCAGTTCCAAAAGAGAGTGAGTTATATCACTCTTATTGACTTGAAGTCTGTTCCAATTGATCCCAGATCAATGTCATCCTAGCATAAGGAGTACAATACATACATGATGCGTCCATCAGTACTACTATGGTCCCTATCCTCATTTCCCTACTCATTGACCAGATGAGAGGTACTTCCCATGAGTCCCAGACTGCATGGGTAGGATGTCTTGACAGGGGAAGGATGAACCACTCATCTTGCCTACATGTCACCGCGGGGTATCACAAGGGAAGGTTGAATCATTCACCCTGTACATAGCGCACAACTATGGTCGCTCGTCGCTCCAAGAAGTACCCCAAGGCCCCCGAAGCTCCCAGAGCTCAATGTATGCATCATATAGGACTCTCATAAGAGGGTCTCTCAATGACTCCTAGTCGTTCTCAAAAAGTCAAGAATTTGACCTTTCCCAAGGGCTTCGCCAGAATGTCAGTGACCTGCTCATCAGTCCCAATATGATGGAGCCTTATAGCTCCTCGTTGTACCATTTCCCAGATAAAGTGGTACCTGATATCGATGTGCTTGGAGCAATCATGAAATACAGGATTCTCAGATAAACGAATCCCACTCTAGTTGTAGCAGAGGATCACAGTAGTATCCAATGTATGTCCAAACAGCTCACTGAAGAGCTTCCTCAACCAGACAGCCTCACAGGAGGCCATACTTGCAGCAATGTACTTTGCCTCAGCGGTGCTCAAAGCCACCAAATTCTACTTCCTGCTCATCTAGGATATCGAGACAAAACCCAAAGAGAAACAACACTCGGAAGTGCTCTTTCGGTCCACCACACTGCTTGCCCAATCAGCATCGGAATATCCATGTAGCCTCACATCTTCAGCAGTGTATCTCAACCCATGAGTGATTGTGCCCTGAAGATATCTCAGAAGATTCTTGGCACCAATCCAATGTGAGTGATGAGGCTCAACCATACATTGGCTCAAGTGTTGACTGCAAAACATATATCTTGATGGGAGTTCACCAAGAACATCAATGCTCCTATGAGTTGACGATGCTCAGAGGCATTACCCAATACAGGTCCGACAGCACAACCCAATGTTGCACGAAGCGGGAGCGAAGCGGAAGCGCGGAGCGCGGAAGCGTCATTTTCCAAAAATCTAGGAAACGAAGCGTCAGCGGAAGCGTCTGCTATATATATATATATTTTTATATTTTTTTGCATTTATACTCAAAACAAACATCCCAAATACCAA